>JABVXS010000736.1:0-24204 GCA_013365335.1 Madathamugadia hiepei
ACCCCACGGTGAAATAGAGCCGATCTTTCGATTAACCTGCTGTTTCCGCTAAATCATCCCTCAGAAAAGATTGATAATAAATATTATTGAAAGTTCGGAATATTACTGATAGCCGATAATGAATGAAGTACCAACTACCCCACGGTGAAATAGAGCCGATCTTTCGATTAACCTGCTGTTTCCGCTAAATCATCCCTCAGAAAAGATTGATAATAAATATTATTGAATTGCAAATTTATCTATTAATTATTACTAGTGCCTTCATTAAAATTTTAATTTTTTAGAACTACGAGCCCCATTTCTACGAATTAATTCATGTTACCTAAGGTTTCACTAATCATTCCTAAATATCCTTACTACGAGGATACTTTGGAACATATTAAAATATGAAATTAATAACTAAATCAGGGTGTAATAAGTTGGTAAACAAAACAATTCTCATTCATTTGGGAGTGTACAGAACGTGAATGGAGAAGTTTGCAGTAAGAAAAATTGCCATTTTTGGGAATTTTAAAGTCAGGTTGGGGGTCAATACCCAGCTTCCTGTAGCAGGAAGGATATCATTCTGAATGTTTCCGCCAGTTACTTCTATTTTTCTCTTCGTTTCCCGCCGTTTCTGTTTTCCTACGCTTCTTTAGTTTGATTTACTTTCTTTAATTTTCCACGATAAACAAGAAGTACCCAAGCAAAAAACGGAAAAAGTGGAAAATGGAATTGGACTTGATTTTCCAGCAAATGTATCGATGAAAAGTCCCTCTCATCAACCAAAGATTTTATTCCGGTCATGAATAATCATTTTGTTCCCATGATGAATAATCATTTTATTCTGATGATTAATAATTTTTAGTTTTTTTTTTTTTTTTTTATTTTTATAGATGAATAATCTTTATATGAGGCTACCCCTTGTGTTATCCACCTATTTTACATAATTGATTGACTGATAAAGTGGGAAGAAATGAGAGAATTTTAGATATGATTAAGCTGTGAGAACTATTTGGAATGATCGAGATGTGGAAAGTTAATTGTAAATAACGAGAAGCAGAACAGAAATATTTTGTGGAATAATGACAAATTTGGAGAAGCAGTGCAGAGACTTAAAGCTCAGTTAAAGCTGTAAGGAAAGTAGAGGCGAAGTCTTCATTGTCATTTAGTATCGGCGATCGTTGGTATCATGACAAGCAAGTATGGTGTAAACACTTCACATGAATTCATTGAAATAAACAGCTGGCAATGACAAAAGACTAGCAGTTGTTCCACTGTCAACAGATTTTTCTTAAATTAATTTCCAGCAATAAAATTGAAGAAATGGAAGTCATATCGTAGTAATGTAAATGTTAAGGTATATGAATGTGAAGGATAATCTTCTTTTCATTAATTTTTAACATATTTTTTATCTCCAAACAACTTAATGAAAAAAAAATTAAATTTTCTGTGTTGTGAAATTTCCAAAATTATCAGACAATTTACAGTTAAGTTGCAACTATCCATCCTCGACTGCATTATTATTTATTCACTGACTGGATAATTCTTTAGGCAAATATGTTTGCTCATTTTCAAGTCATCAATATGATTGCATTTGAAATTCAGAATTAAGAATTTTTGTCAGATGGAAATTTTGACTCAACCAAATTTTCTGAATTTGTTTAAATTTTTAAAAATTAGCAGTCCAAATTAATGAAGCTTAATTTCCCTGTCGTGAAACTTCGTAGTCATATTCATCAGTTGTAAATGGAAATGATAAGTAGTACTATTTTTAGTCCGAAGATTCTGATGTCCAACGACTACCACTTGTGTTTTATGTTTTAATAAATCACTGCTAAACAAAATGCCAATTTCAAAACGATGAAAGAAAAAATTTTTTTTAAACATTTCAAAATTCTAGGACAGACCAATTGAATATCTCATATTATTACTGTTTTCAATTTAACTACCAATGGCTTTTTCATCAATAGATCTCTTTACTTTATGAGCCACCAAAATTTAAATATTGTTTCTGAATTTTATTTTTTTGACAAAAAAGTTTTTCAAACAAAAAACTGTTTCATAACTTAAATTAAAATTGAAGCCTGCTTTATCTGCAATTAATTTTACTCTAACCATAATGGACTGCGCCAAAGATCCTCACAAAGTGAAAAGAACTGGGTACTCCTACTTACCTCAGTCTTGATCAGTAGTTTTGCTAAACCTAAAATAAATAGAGATTCACATGAATACTAGCAAATGAATAAGATTCCCATCAAAAAATTCTTAAAAGGTAGTTTTGAAGAATCTACAAAGCGATAAAGATAAACATAAAAAAGATGCCTGATTGCTTCAGTAAAGTGATGATAACGCCTCGTCCTTTCGATTGGACTGACAATGAAAGCACGTATCAAAGTGTTCCCGCTATTGAATTTAGATTAATTATGAAATGTTTGATTAAGCTGATCAACTCTCACAAACCGTTTTAAATACTCCTATCACGAAGAAACGTTGCTTGTCTTCATTTTCCCTTGCCTTAGTTTTGATGGAAATCAGATTTGAACTGTCCATCCATTCTTGAAAGTTTTTTTTATCGTCTGATAACCACTAACAACATCAATTAAATAGCAATTTCATTTAGCTTCAAGCATCAGAGGATTGCTTGAAGAAAGGATGGTTGCTTCACAAAACATTTCATTTTCAGATTCCTTTTGTCTGAATTGAATTAAGCACAGAAATGCCCGATCTTATCAGCTATACGCCTAATTAGCTCCAAAAGTTAGCTATTTTCTTTTAAATGTTCGGCACATTCTGTGGAAATACTCTAACAGTTGGCTTGCTTAATAAAGTAATTGTTATTTTTTTTTCATTGAAGCGAACTTTGCATGATCAGAACATATATAACAAATTACAGCCTTAATGATGAGATTCCATCTTTCAGTTATATACTTGTGCATATTGAAATTTGACAAGCAATTTATACGACGACATTATTGTATATGTTCTGATCATGCAAAGTTCGCTAAGGTTTGTTTCAGTTATCGTGTTTCACATTTCCTTTCATCCTTCTTCAGTCATCTGTTTCAAAAAATTCGGTAATTAAGCCAATGACAATGGAAGTGACAAAATTTCCTATGAATTGAAGATCTTCAACACTACTACATAATAGCAATTTCAGTTTTAAGACTATTTTCAATTAATAATTGAATTTCGTCATTATTTCTTTTTTTCGGCAAGTGAATTGTTGATGGAAATTTTCAAGTTTTTTGGTCTTAACATTTTTTATGAGAATAAATCAAAAAGTCTCGATTGGTACCCTAAGAAATGAACTGTCGTTTTCAGTGCCATATTGCTATCATAATTAGCAATTTCAAATGTATTGCTTTACGAACTCTAAAGATAGCCTTTCTCCAAATATGATACCTTTATATTAGACCTTTTTTAGTCAAGATAGGAATCCTATGATCAGGATATCAGTCTACGTAGAAACGAGGTGCAGGAACCATCATACCAATGCATATCCGGCATATCAGTGCAATGCAAGAGGAAGCGAAGATGTCTCCAATTTATCCATTCAATTCTATCATCCTTGTCGAGAGTGCCGTGTACAAGGGCGCCATGCTATCATCTTAGCTCTGTGTTATCTTTCATTCTCTTCTTATCTCCACTTTCTCAGCGTACTTTTCCACCAAATTTTGGTGGTTTGCCAAAACTTTCTTCTCTTCCTGTTGCTTTCAAAGCTTTGATAAAGTTTAATCTCAAACCTTCTGAACCTATGAAACATTCCTTACAGAGTTTCGAGTGCGCTGGTAGAACGATTGCCTCAAGAATAACCTTGAAGTGATGCATAGGAGTGCTATAGAATATCCGTAATTAACAAATGCCAATTAATTAAAACGAAAAGCCTTTCTGATAAAGTTCATGTAATAGCTGAATTAAGAAAGGAATGAGCACATGTAAGGGACATACCGAAATGTTTGCATAAATTAAATGCAGTTAAAATATGTGCTTTAAGGTGCAGACGAATTGGATTGATTGGATTAGGAATCTTGAGGTGACAGAAATTGGAGACAATCCAAATGAAGTCAATTATAGCTAAGTAGGCTTTTATCCTTAAGGCAAGAGGGAAATGTCTTCAATTTTCTCCATTCCTGTCCCATTTCTGTGCATTTTTTAGTGAAAAAGTCCTGCTTAATCATGACAGTCTTCTGTAGGATTTACCTGCAAAATATACTAATTGTCATTGTCCCTTTCCCAATTTGCCATTCATTGGATTCAGAAGCGAATTCCACTTACTGTTTTGTTCTTTATCACATTAACCCTTAGTTATAAAGCAACTGATTGATTCCCTTTTTCTGCCTAAAAAAGAGAGGAAAGTGTACGTATGGATTGCAGGTGCAAGTAAATGCAAAAATGTGTAGGTTGAATGCTAAAAAACAGAACAAATCTCTGTACAGTTTTAGCACGCAACATTATTTGTTTCTTTCTTTAATTTGGTGCGAAGTTTGAATTGAATTATCAACAACAGTAATGAGTAAATTACTGTAATAACGCAAAAAATCAAGCAGAGAAATGAAGTTACGGAAGTGTTTGTGAATGTAGGAATGTAAAGCATCCTCGAAATCCCTAATACCAAGGACATTTCCATAACAATATCCTTTAAAGTCTCAATTTAGGGTTTTAGTATTTACGATTTCTGTGTGCCCAAGCAACTGTTCGTTGAAATAATTTGTGCTCACATTGATAACGGTAGCATTGGCACAAAACTCTGCAGCGATAACTGACAAATAATATAAGATCCATTTCCAATTTCTTCCACCCCTCCCCCCTCCCTCCCAAAATGAATCTTTACAATATGGGAAAAAAATTTTACTATAAAAGGTGACGTGTGCACGCATGTAGCATTCCTGGCATCCATTAGCCTTGGATGGCTTTTCTTAATACCTGACATACTTTACTTATTTCTACTAAAATTAATTAATTTGGATTGTGTACCAAACAAGAAAATCTTGCATTTTACATGACATTTAAAGGCTAGATTACAATCTGTACAGTAGTAGTATGTTTATCAGATCGGTTGCATTGATGGCCACAATAAGCGAATATTATTTTGTCAACTAACTTATCACGATGATTTAATCAGTAGCTTTCACTGTGTCACTGGCAGAAAGTAATGGTTGGTGATAGAGAGTGTGATAGCTTCAACAGAGTGATAACAGAAGAACAGGAAAAAGTAGAGAGAAAGAGACAAGGTGTAATTGATATCGGCTAAAACAATGGAAATTAAATGGGATGGGATGAATATGTGGCAGAGATGGAAAGGCGAAAAGACAACGAGCACCTGTAGAATTACTGCAAAATTTTACTAGCAATAAATCAAGTAGTGTAAAAAAATAGATAAATAGAACAATGGAAGAAGTATTTTGTTTTGAAGACACACTTTCAGCTTTTATAATATCTAGTCGTCACAGACAATAAACCTGAAAGTTACACAAGCTACGACACGTCTTGAGTTCTTTTTCATGAAGCGGGTGAATCAGGAAATGAAAATGAATAGAGTAGCAGCAGCAAAGAAATCATGTCAACACTCAGTTAAAGCTTTGTCAGTAATTATTTATATATATATATATATATATATATATATATATATGTTGAATTTTCTTTAACAATTTTGTCTGCTCATGATTTGCAACTCCTTTCTTTCCTCTTTCTTTTCTTTTCTCTCTTCCTCTCTTTATTAAAAATTTAATTGCAGAAAAAGCCTCCAATCTTCAATTGTCCGATCGAATTTACCATTTGATTGTTATTTTTCAACCGTTCAGTAAAACACTTCCGTAGTTGTTCCTTAACTGTTGCGAGTCGCATTATTCGCTTGTTTTGCCTCATTTCCCTTTCAGTATCCTTTTTTCTTTTCTTCTTCTTCCTAGCGTTTGTCCCACGTGGTGTAGAGTTGGCTACTGGGGAGTGTCGTCTCCACGTCACAGTTATGTGCTTCGTCCATAAGCCAGAAACCCTTGCTCATGATTTGCATATACCAGGTCTTGTCCATGCACGTAATCGTTGGGGTACTCCTATCATTCATGCTACTGCGACTAGATTTGCCCGACCGTCCCGTCGCAGAGGTCTGTCTTCGGGGAACCGACCGCTTACGATTAAACCTCTTAATTAATCCACTGCGCAGTGTTTATCCAATTTTTATATTAATTTGAATTGTACGGTGTCATCCGGCTCTTCTCAAAGCATTTTTTCCTCATGTCGAGTCGATAAATTTAACACATTCTTCCTACTTCTCTTTCATGATTACTGTAACTGATAGGTTGCAGTTTCCAAATGTCCACAATTTTTTTGTTTTTGGTCAATAAAGCCTTTTGAAAATCTAGCGATTCTGTCCATGAAGTTGACTTGGGCGGAGAGGTTCAGTTCTTAGTCATATTAGTAATCATCCAATATTACTTACATGATAGTATCATAATGCTTTAGCAATAAAAAATATACCTTGCCTTTATTTTGTTTAAAACAACCGGAACTAACAGCCACCCTACGTCCGGCGAACATTTGAAATCCATTCCGCCGTTTATTGTTATCATTGGGAAATTTTTGGCTGCTACAAATATGAGGTTCTTCACACAGTGAAAGCAATCAATACCGTATTCTTCCATTGCATGAACGCCGTTCTAGGCAAACTTAATGTGTGACTGGATGTTGAGTAGTTTTTGCTTTGCAGTTGTTTCTATAGATAACTCGTTATAAATGTCAACAGTGTCACCTAACCATCCAATTTTATCAATATGTTAATCAGCTCGAATCCTTTCACCAATCATGTCCTGCTGTTCACCTATAACCTGGTAATCAGAGTACAGCTGTCGTTTATTTAATTCTTTTTCTCTTAACAGATCACGTCTATCAACCGTAATTTAACGGTAGCAGTGTTGCGTTTCTCTTTTGTGAGCTAAGTACAAATGTTCCGTTTTAGTGCCAAGAAAATGTTCGCTTTCTTACACTTCGCTACTGCTGCTTGTAAATGTTGAAGGTAGTCTACATAAAGATTAGGGTAATTATGATTGATACAATAACACTTAATATGTCGTGAAATCGTTTGTGTCAACTTTTTCTATGTTTGGTTTGATTCCTCTACAATTATGCGTTGCTCGTTACATGCTATCAATTTAGAATTTTTCAGTAGTTTGCTTTTTAAATCCTACTGCTTGCTATACTAATGTGAAGAATGATAATCATACATCCATGTTATAATATGGCATTTCGAGTGAAGTGTACCGAAGTTTTGTTACCGTAAAGGTTGGTGCACTGTTAGAGTTTACGTACATACTGTAACAATGTCCGGCAAAGTCATCCTTGTTATGTACAATACGACAGATCGTGCTCATTTTCATCTAAAACTTGTAACAGTCACAGTTGCTCTCTTGCGCATTTCAGGTTTTTGCCTCACATTTTATGCATTAAAAGAACGCTGAGTAAATTTTACCCGATATAAAAGAGGAAATCCGTCAGTGTGATAAAACGAATACGGTTGACCACGGAGTGTGTTACCAGAAATAGAAATGTTTACCAATGGATTAATGGAGGAAAACGGTGGGACGGCTGTAGCAGCAGTGGTGACACCAATAACCAATACACCAACCTTAGACCTCTCATCACAGCAGCAGAACAGTTATATTTTTAAAGCTGCAGATGACAAAGTATGACATTCAGATTGTTTTGTCACAGAACGAATTTATGTTAATCAAAAAAGCTAGAACATTTCAAGATATAAGCTGAATACATTACATAAGACATTGTATTGCAAATAATAACGATATAGCGGAAATAAAATATGCCTGGCATTTATTTCTCGACTTCTGAATGCTGCTCACATATTTTTACTTAGATTCTCATTGTACTAGGAAAAATTTGTAAGCTTTTTGTTTTCATTTTTGGGCATCGTAAGTACCTTTTGTTGCATTAGTTTGTCTTTTTTTATTGATCTTATTTATAAGAATTCCGGGATCCTTTTACAAGCTGTTCGTTACTTTCAAAACAGTAAGGAGATTTTTTTTACTTGGGAAAGGATGAAACTAACAAGTGATAATTTTTCGAAAGCTGCTCTAAACGTATACCGTGCCTAATTACATTTTATTTTATTACTGATTTTTTTAATATGATTTGAACATATTATTGCTCTTTCTAATGGTACACGAAAAATCATTCACAGTCGGAAAGCCCACCATCGCTGAAGGAGGGTAAAAATTCGAGGGCAATTTCGAGTGTGAATACAGCAGGAAATGAGACAAATTCAACAAGATCATCTAGTCCATTGCTTGATGTTGGAGTGATACCAAGTGCTTACAGTTCTCTTTGTCCGTATTGTGGCAAGCAGTATAGAAAGGTAACTGAATTATATTTTCTTTGAGGTAGGTAGTTTTAAAATTTTTGAAATCCGATTATTGCAATCTCTTTGAATTTTACCAGATTTTTACGTTTTTATTGTTAGCCGGAGATTTTTGAAATGTCAGTTTGTATTAATGTGACGATGTTGCAAATTTGTTTCGTGAAAATCAGAGAAAACCATTACTATACGGTTTCGTTTTTGATTTTAAACATGCGTTCGTTTCGATCTATATTTGCATCATTTAATTACGTATGTCGATTTTAGCCACGAGTATTGGATTGTCTTCATTCTATGTGCGAGGACTGTATAATAGCCCAACTGGATGGACGACGAGAGGGTGAAACAGAACACACAAAAACCGCACTTGAAGTGGATTTTGAACTAGAAAGCACATGTGAGATGAGGCCAACGCCACCGGGTGTCATTAGGTGTCCTACATGTCAACAGGTCAAATAGTTTTTCAGTTGAGTAACTATAGGAAGTAGCTGGATGAATTTTAACTTCTGTTATTCATTGCTTGACATTTCATTAGTACAGAATTTTGAAAGGCATTTCAGTACATACATGTTGGTCTCCTCTATCTTCGTTTTTAACATGCCGTGCATTTATGAAATCATAAAGAGTGATTTTTATTTTTCAAAAAAAAAAAGATTAAATGGAAGAAACAGGTTGATGTTTCAGGAAAGTCATGTTGGAAATGACGTCCGATTTGTAAATCATCTTTTGCTTGATTTTGTTCGCTTGCATGAATTTGATGGTATAAGTGCTGTGAAAGGTGCGCGTACATGTCGTGCATGTAAAAGTGAACAGCTTGCAATGGCCGTATGCAAGCAGTGTGCGAGTGATTTATGCAAGAATTGTTATCAAGCACATCGTGACATGAAATTATTCGATGGGCATACGGTATGAACTTAGCTCCACTATGCCCCTTATGTCTCATAATTTCTGTGGATAATGAGTGACATAACTGTGATGTTGCAAGTGCTCTTAAAACATTTGTGGGTCTGAGCAATACAAATATCAAATTTTATGTAATGAATTGCGCAGTTTTAGGTGTTAACTTACACAGAGTTGGTGCAAAACCCTTCGGAATTGCCTCGTGTTCCGGTGATGTGTGTCTTACATCCGCAAATGCCATATTCACTGCTCTGTGCAACTTGTGAATCACCTATTTGTGGACAGTGCCATGCGGAACATTCGGACATTCGACACCATAATTTGGTAAATATCGATGAAACAGTTGCTAATTTGGTAAGGCTCGAACTAAAAGACATGGCAAATGGGGCGGAAGCTAAGGTTAAATCTTTTTGTGACTATGTTTATTTTTTTATTTATATGCTAGCTGCAAAACTGGATTTTCTGGATATTGCTTATTTCTGTCTATATATTATCTGGTGTAATTTTTTGCACGAAATTGATTGTATGTCAGCTTTTTTATAGAAGGGAATAGATAGCATCAGCGGTCGATCCCAAAAATGTTTGCAATTACATCGAATACTGGCCTCGTTATCACGTCTAGAATTTTTTGATCCATTTAATTGTATTTTGCAGTCAAAAACTGTAGAAGCTGCATGCAACTCTGTACCAGCTCGCCAGCGTGGTCTCATTGATCAGTATGAAATAATCAAAGCAGAAATAGAAGACACGTTCAGTGAGTATCATAAAGCATTAGATGCAATGAAGGAACACTTGTTACGTAAACTGGACAAATTACGCGATGATCAGGAAACTGATCTGAATAATCTAAATCGACGAGTTAATGTCACCACCGTAAAAATTGCTGATGCTGTTGCGTAAGTATAGTTAATGTAATATATTAGTAATGTTTTAGGACGTGAAAAATCAGGAATATTTGTATTTTCGTGCATTCATTATAAAAAAATTTTTTTTGATCTTTCGTCAAGGCCGTAATTACTTTTCATCTGCGGAAGATTTACCGGGTTACTTCACTGATCACGGTATGATGTTTCAGTTTTACACATCGAATTGTTGAAAAGAGCTCTGCAGTAGAAGTTCTGGTGAGTCGAAAGAAAATTCGTCAGCAGTTAACAGCTCTTACTCGCAGCATCCCTGATATGAGTAATACAACGGAACTTACATTCAGCAAAACTCCGTACGCCCAGTTTTACAACAAATTGAGCAGTATTGTTGGTGATATTAACAGTAAGTTTTAAATATTGAACGTCGGAGATTTGTATAGGTACCCTCAAAGATCTCTGTAATATATTAGTAATGTGTTAGCTCAACAATTGTCAAAAAAGCGGATACAAGAGAGTGTATTTGGACTGTCTTGACAATGCATAAATTGCAGCAGTTAAAATTATTCCACTGTATTTATCGATTTTTCTTGCGCTTTTTAAAGCATTAGCTTTAGTCTTAGAACTATAAGCTTTAAATAGTGCACAGAAAAAATACCTCTATGTTGCTTCTCAAGAAAACAAGAAACTGTAATGCTTAGTCAAAGTTTTTAATAGCCTAGCTTCCTCCCAAAAATGTTGGAAAGGGAGTCCATCTCTCTTAATGTCTTAATTTAATGGCAGTTTTATTTTTTGGGATGCCAAATTGTTTTTTTCTATCTAACAATTACTGAAGTATAAAAAATCCAGTAAGATATTTTACGTCCTTTTTTTCAATTGCATTTAAGCAGTTTTTTTTTCACTTTTTCTAATCAATGTTGAGATATATAAATGTCATGATAGTGCGTTGAGATAGCGAAATGCCATGATAGTACATAGCTTAGTTACATTAGTGGTTAGAAAATTAAGCAAGTAATTTCCGGCGTAGTTATAGCAGTAAATTTCAGCACGGTTAATATCGGATGTAGGAAGGGCAGATATAATGATATCGTCCTTGTTATCAGATTCCAATCCCGTGAAACAACTAAATGCAATACGCACTTGTCCATCGGATAACTCACCAACACAAACATCAGCATCTGGAAGTCAATGTACAACACCTGCGCCTGTTGGACTGTGTTCGTTGTTTTGATTTTTTTTACATACGTTGCAGATATGATTGCATTCATTTAAGAAATGGAAGTTGGGAGGGTTGAATAAATCAGTAGAGTGGGAAGAGAGAGTCTGCGCTTATGCAAGTGATCGGTAATGTTTGGTCTGTCTAGTTCTACTTGATTTTGAAATTAATAGTCTGAAGCGAACGCTTATATGGGTTTGTTCATTTAGGATTTAGCAGTTTTACGCTTTTCAGCCCGTGCACCAGGAGCAATTGGCATGGAGCGTCGTAATAAGCCAACCAATACGTCAACAAGCAGCTCAATTGTAGATTTTGCCGATGGTTGGCCACCATCTAGTATGCCACCAGAAGCAAACAGTCCTTCTCCGACTGTTGATTTTCAGGTTAAAGTGAATATATGACTTTTCATATTTTGAATAACAAAACTTCAGGAATGTCACATTAATAGATTGATATTCCTGAGTCGCTGATGTGGGATTGTAACTAAAAAATTGATTATACGAAGGAACCATATCAGAATAATCAGATTTTCAGACTTCAAGCGAAGTGCTATAGGTCTAGGAAATGTAAATGAAATGGAAAACTGAGATTGACTTTTTGACTTTGTTTGTGAATTGAATGATTATGTACGGTTATCTTGGAAATTTTTCGAATCATTTTTCTATAATTTTCAATTGATGTTTCAGGGCAAGAAAACTTCGTTAGAGAACAGTGGTGTATTGTCTTATTATAGTTGGCCACCAAGTTCGAATCCACAACCAGAACCACTTGTCAGTGGCGCAAGCACGCTACCGCTTCCACATGCGCCAGTTCCCAGTTTGGCTGCTGGAAAACAATTGCCCATAACATCAAATAATTTTCTGATGCCACGAGGAGTGAACTCATGGGTGGTAATTTTTTGTTTGCTGTTTTATTCAGCCTGACTTTCATGTTTATTTTTACATTTTTGTATTCGATTCTGGATATTTCAGCTTCAAGACCGTAACACTATGTGCCCCTTGAAATAATAATGTTACTACATAACTTTATAGCCGTGATTCACGAAATTTAACTGTAGGAATTGGAACATTACTCAAAATATGCGTTAAATATATTTTTTTTCAGTGGAAAAAGTGAAAAATGTAATGAAATTAAAATGTCAATGTTAGAGGATTATTTTTAGAGGTCAAAAATCAAAAATATTGTGAATTAAAACTGCACTGGGCATTCAATTAGTTACAATCTTCTCGTTTTCTAAGACTTTTATCAAGCTATCGTTTGACCTTTAGTCTGTTTTTGTTTAGGATAATATCCACTTTACTGTACTACGTGCCTCATTACAATCAGTTTTATAGGCGCAATCAACTGTTTTAAGTGGTACAGCAACACAGCTGGCAAATACTGCATTTCCAATAACTGCAGCGCGACAACGTTTGGAACCATTGCTTGATCCTGCTACCATTCGTTTAATTTCACAACTAGATACAGCCTCCTTTGCATCATTGCAATCTGCATTTGGTCAGACTATTCCAGCACTTGGTCGTCAATCAAAACTCGCCTCACCACTAGAAGCAATTCGTCCTGTTGGTGTACCTGGCATTTTGGGTGAACATCATTATGTGCCAATAGTGAGATTTTCACTGCGAACTTTTCAACTCATTTCAGTCATTGCCATTAGTGGATTTTCCGTTGGAAATGTTGTGAGTTTGTGTATACATCAAAAGCTTTAGGGAATACCGCCAGCAATACGATCATCAGCAAAAAACAATGCTAATGCATCAGATTTATCACTTCGGTGCTCAGTTGGAGGAGTGGGATCGAATCCTGGACAATTTAGCTCACCACATGGTTTCTGTCTTGGTCACAACCAAGAAATTCTCGTTACGGATACTAATAATCATCGTATACAAGCATGTTTCCATCATTTGGTTTTATAGTCCCATTGGAATTAGATGTATATTTTTATGCAATATGTAGTCTGATCTGTTATCTCAAAAGGTCTTGATTTGTTAACGAATATGATCATAGCTTGTAAAGAACAACAGTTCATAGGTTATGAAGTACTCGTTGATATGTACACAAAACTGTGTTCATTATAGGTCTTTACGAAGAAGGGTGAATTCATAATGCATTTTGGAATTGGCGGCTCAGAAGATGGTCATTTATTTTATCCAAAGAAAGTGGTAGCATTCAGGTCACGAATAAGTGAAGGAGGCTACATTATCGTTGACAAAGGTGACAATAAGGCCAGACTACAGTTGTTCTCGAAGCGGGGTGACTTTATTCGACGTCTCCGTACGTTTATCAGTTTTTGGAATTCAAATCTATTTTTCATTGTTTACACTGGTATCAGTACCTAAGCCCTTTCTTAATACAGTGTTTAAATCGTAAAAAAGTTTGTGGGTGCACCCAAAACCAGAATCTTTGAATGTTCACTTTTTAATGAGACATAATTTTTGATTTTGATATTTGTTTCCAAACTGGACAATATTTTTTTTATTTAGAAATGAAATTTGTTCTGTAAATTAGGGACGGTGATCAGGTTGTGATTTGTATATCCTGACGTGTGTTATTGACTAGTTGAAAACAAATCTACTGAATCTTTATTTCATTATTTAAGAAACTCCTTACCTCGAATATGTTTCGGCACTAACGGTAAACGAAGCATCGCATCTAGTAGTATTCAGCAGCTCAGTAATGATGTTCATCTTGGACATCGATATTTTGGAACCGCTGGTACTTAAATGGAGCGATTGTTCAAAGGCAGTTGGCGAGCCGTCGGATGTAGCCGTATTTCGTGATAGATACTATGTTACCGATTACAAGAATCATTGCGTAGTTGCACTCAATAGTGATGGTGAGTTATTTTTTGAGTTCTATTTATAGTATGTAACTTTTGAAGGTACTTAAAACAACGTGGTCTTATTGTTAATAACGACGTCTGATTTTTATTCGCTATGGATTTATTGAAGTTTCTTCTCAATGTCTATATTTCTGATATATCTCCTGTTAAAAAAAATCTCCTTTAAAAGTAGGGGTTTCTGCATATCACCCACAAAACATTATTTGGGATAAACGACAGAAGAGTTACTATTATTGGAAACATTGGTGCAGATTATTTGTTGCATTTTAGGTGAGGTACTCTGTCGTTTCGGATCATTTGACAGTACTCCATATCCGATTGGTGTTGATGTATCAACAAATGGTGATGTATTGGTGGCAGATTCCCACGGCAATCATTTTCATATTTATTGTTGCACAGTTGACGGGCAACGATTACAGGAATTTGAATGTTCACAACTTAAGGTAAGCTATTCTAGAAGGGATCTTAATTTTCAGCGGATTCAACTGAGTCAGAGTTCAAGTGCGATATTTTACACAATGTATTAAGAATGATTCATGCTTTTACGCGATTTATGCAGTTAATTAAATCCCAAGAAAGGACATTTTAATAGTTCTTTCAATATTATTTCGACAATATTCTTTGTTGATTGGTGAAGATTGTGCATGCCGGAAAGCCCATAATTTTCAATTTGAAAATGATTTTCATATCTACCTGTCACTTGGATTTCGAAACATTGTTTCTTCTGATCTGCATTTGTATAATTAGTTATATAATTAGTTTTGTACTTATTCAGAGGAACTACTCTTCACATTCTTATTAAAAATCGCACTGAGTATAACTTCCTGAGACAGATATTCGTAGAGTTGAATTAATAAGTTTATTGAAAGGTTCGATTTTCGGCGCTCCAAGATCTTGTCAGTTTCATTATCGTGCGATATCAGCTACTAAATAATTACAAAGTCAACGATATCAGTTGTTGAATAATCCTTTTTATCACTAACTTGAATGGGGTTCATATCTTTCTTCATTTTTACAGGTTTCACGATGTGTGGGACTTCGTCTAACATCAGAAGGTTTTCTGATATCTGTATCGAAGCACAACCACACCTTACTAATCTTCAGCACAGTCTTCGTGAATCCACCAGCTACTCTATAAGGAGTCGTTAGAACTTTTCCTCCGACAACGTTGGTACCAATAACGTAAAATTTTTTCATATCGAAAGCTACGCCAGCTTGTTGTATTAGCTTTCGCATATCTATCATCAGCTTGAACCTGTGGTACATAGAACGGTGCTCGTTTAAAGTTTGCCTTATTACTCACTTGTTCTTTTCGTTTTTAATGCTTATAATTTAACTTTTTTTTAGTGTAGAACTAGCGAAAATCTTGTTTAATATAACCTGTGATCCGCATCGTAACTCTGTCTGATTTAGAAATCTATCGAAAGTCGCAGGTTGTTAAGTCAGGCTGTTTCAAATATTTCGCTTCCTACACAGGTTTTCTTTATTGTAAAGTTTTCGCTGTATTGTTCCAAGCACACGCACGGATCACGTGATGTTTGCTTTTTCAGCTTTTTCTTTCTTAAATGATTCTCTATTGTGATGTACGTCAGAAATGTGCGGTATGGTGCGTGAAACCATTGTATGTCAAATTTCATTTTGTTTTTTCATTTCTATGTCCATCGCTATTTTTGAAGCCCCTTTGTCTTTCTTTTCCCTCGCACTATTATTTTCAAAAATTTTTGCACTAATTAACTGACCAGCTAATTGTTCTAACTTTTTAAATTTGGGAGTAATTTCATTTGGTGTATACACTTCGCTTTTCTTGAAAATTTTTTTCGCTTTCTTTTGCTTTCCTTTGTTCTCTGATGAAATGTTTTCAGAAAAACATTATGCTGTATTTTAGTTTCTTTTTCTTTGTCTTTTATTTAGTTTCTTTTACCAAACTCTTTATTCAAAAAATGAAATTTTTTGCAGTTTTAAATTCTTATTATTGTTTTGCCTTATTAACTGCTCATTTTATCGTTCATATTATTGCAACACTGTTTTCTCTTTTTATCAAGACCTGTTTGTTTATTGTATTGTTTTTCTTCTTGATTTTTGAAATCGAGTTCAGAGCTAACTACTTGCGGGGAGGGGGAATTCAATAGTCTACCTAGTAATTATCATACGTATTAAAGCAGAAATTTATTCATTGGCACATCTATAAAAGAAGAGAAATTAATCCACATAACATTTCTTTCATTTGTTTGTTGTTTTCTCTTTTCGTCTTTTCTGTCTTAACAGTTTAGACATTAAAAAAAAAACCGAAAAACAAAAAAAAGAAAAAAATAGGGGTATTTATAACCATTTATTTTTAAAAAACTTGTTTCACATTGCAATGATCTCATGTTTTAGCGTGTTGTTTTCAAATTTTGTTTACTTTTCCATGTTTTTTAATATTATTAATATATATTTATTCTGTCTCATCTCCTTGAAACTTTTTCGGGTGTTCATGTTTTCATATTGATGCGTAACTTCCTGCGCACATCATAAACACCTTATAAGTTGACAATTATATGAATATCAACAGCTGTAGTCATGCTTCATCATTACTTCGCAATATCAATTTTTTGTCCTACAGTACTCTTTCCTTGCTGATTTGTTTTGTAATCATGTACATCACAAACGTCATCATTGTTTTACATTGGTTTTGCTTTATGCTGATTTACCTTTTTCTAAGTTAGGTTCAGTGTGTTAAGGATAGAAAGTCGACGTGCGAATGTTTGATGGTGCCGATTTCTGTTGTTCAGGTTTTTCAATTACTGAATTTTACGAAATATTTATCTTTCCGGTGTGTTACGAATTGACGGTTAAGAAAGCTTAGATCAAAAGTTTGGTATGGCAGTAAACTTTCCTTCTACTACTGCAAAAAAAGAGAACAGCTACAGCTTTCATTTCACACTGCCATATGTACTTTTTTTGCTTAATTACAAGCTTCGTGGAAGCCTCCCAGTGATTTTTTTTTTTGTACATGTACCATATTTATTATCAGGATTATCTTGTTTTTTTTTTTCTTATATGCTCTCTAATTTGTTGAACAGTATCGTTTATCTGAAATAGAATGATGCTGCTTTCATTTTTGCGGGAAATGATTAGGTGTAGTAGAACAATAGTCTATTTTTGATTAGAGTTTATTGGATCTCTACGTTCTGCAAGGTCAAGAAATAGGCTGTAATAAATTTTTTTTATAAATAATAATGTTTGGGAAATTATTATAACATTATCAATTGAAAAAAAAAGAAAGCCGTTTTGGTATTCGTACAGCCAAGAAATTTATATTTAATTTACATAATCTTTCTTTTGCTATATATTCTTTCAAGTATTTGTCAATTTTTGTAAGCTTTATCGAGCTAAATACTCCAGTATATTCCGTCATTATTCGTTGAATGTAGCAGTTCGTATCAGTAGTAGTTGTGACCCTCGTTTTTTCTTTTTTTAGCTTGCTCATTGTCCGGTTTTTTTTTATTTTGTTGTTACTTTTTTTGCTTAATTTATGCAAATGCATGTACAATTAATGTTTCATTTTATTGTATTTTATCTTAGCATTTTGTTTAGATGCATTTGCAGTTCATTTGTGGTGAACTCAAGTAGAGCAGGGTTTTATGAAGATTTTCTGCAGAAATATCTAATTCAGGTTTGAATAGGATTGATGATTCCTTGCACTTACCTGAATGTTCCACTGTGACTGTTTTTGCATGTGATAATTGAAATGGAGAAATTGAATTTATGTGTGTTTAACAAAATTTACTTATCCCAAAAAGGTAATATATGCTTTTATATGTGTAAATTGATATTGTCCCGTTATAAGAATCCGAATCTTACTTCAAACTTCAATGCACTTATCCTATTGTCTATCCTCATTTTTCAGTACTTTTGTTCACTTTTTTCATTTTCCGGATTTTTCCCTATGTCAATCTTTCCACGTTTTTATTGAGTTCATAGATATTTCCTTTCTTGCTTTTGTCATCAAATTTCACGTTGAAACATTAATCGCTTGTCCTGTGGTATTTCTACCGCTTTTGTAATGGCCATGACTGATTAGATTTGTCTTAAATTTCTTTTGTTTTCTTTTTATCGTTTTTTTTTCCTCTTAACGTTTTGCAAGACCAAAAAACTATCTTTTCAACTTCTTGATGATTGATTTTGTTCTCGCGAATTTTCCCCTTGTATTTGGTCTTTTTTCTTTAAGATGAACGAGATAGTTTTTCATAAGTAATGAATACGCAGGTCATTTAACTCTATGTAATTATGCCTCATGTTTTTGACTCGAAAAAAACCCTATGAAATTTCTTTCTTCTCTTAAGGTTTTTATATTTTTTTATTATTTAAATTATATTTAAAGAAAGAAATTTTTTTTCATTTTATGAAGATTGATTTTTATATGCCCCACTTGTTGAACAAATGTAAGAAACTTTAATGAACTTTCCAAATTTGCACTAAAAAGATTTCACCGTATTCATAAAAAACTTTAAATATTTCTTTAATAAATTTCGCTGAATAACTTCAATTCTTTTTGTATTGTATTGTTCGGTCGTTTATTTTATTTTTTCTGTTTGTAGTATTTTTCTTTCCGGTTTTTTTTGATTATAGGAAGATTTCCATGAAGATTCTTTTTGATTTTTTTCACTGGATCAATTTTGTCATTTTTTTTCTCCGGAAAAAAATATTCCCTAAAATTACAAAAAAAGTGTGTTTCCCACCCATTTTCTAAGATTTTTTTTCACATTCTTTCCTTTCTTCAACATTTCTCTTGCCATGTCATTTTTTGTTTTTCTTTTTTTTTGTGGACTTTTCATAGCTTATCATCACTCATTACGATTAACATTTTCTTTTAATTGTTATTGCTTCTGTTTTTTAATTTAAAAATGAATTTGGTTGTGTTAAATTAATAGAATGGTTACTTTCCATCTCAGTTATCAATTATCGATTTGAACTTTAATGATTTCTGTATGATCAATATCTATCCTTTGTTTTCATCTATTTTCTCATTATCTTAATTCTGCTCTTTCTAGTATCATTATATGTGCATCATTTATCACTCATTACGATTAACATTTTCTTTTATCATTTCCTCAATACAACGATAAATTTTGAGCGGAATGTAGTATTTTTTTTTTTTGTTTTTGATAAATTTTTTTACAGTAATTTTATTGTCATGCCAGAAAACAAACCGATTGCTTAATTGATTTCTCTTTTTTTGTTAATTTGCAAATTTAATTTTCAATTCTTTTGAGGTTGTTATGTTTTGCAGTAATCAATGATTTATTAACTTGACACCGTTGTTTTATATTCATACATCAAGTTGCCATTTGCGAAAGTAGCAGAAAATATTTTAGAACAATAAAAGAAAAAAACGATATGAAGCATTTCTTTAGTAATCCAGAAAGACAGTGACAGGCCTGGTTTCAGTGTATTCGAGTAATTTCTTCAATGATTTTGTTGTGATTTTTTTCTTTCTCTTTTTTTTACCTGTATGATTCTGAATCATCGAAACTTAGTACAATTGTTTATTAATGGTTAATTTGTGGTACCATTTATTTAATGATTTTTTTTTTCTATAATTTTTTCTCCCAAGATTTTGGAATGTTTATTCAGTTTATAGTTGAGCTTGGAACAATTCTCGTTTGCTTTTTGATTTCTTGTGTTTTTTCTTTTTTCTACTGAAATCTTTCCATTACTGTCTTCAAATAATGATATCCATACATTACGGTAGTATTTTGCTTCTTTGATCACTTTTTTGGCAAATAAACGTTTTTTACTTTTAAATTGTGTAATACCAAAGTTTCCTGGTTGTACATGAAAGGCGTAAATAATTTATGTCCGCCTGTGACAACTATTTCCACATAAACAACTATTCGTATCAAACTTGTTTGTGCGGTAGTACAATTTTGACAAGCTGTGCAAGATTCAGGTGAAGTAATGGGCATAAAAACGTCATAAAAAGTGAACAGATACAATACAATTGATCAGCGGGTTTGAAGTTTGGTAGTTTATTGTCGCAACTATAAACTTTTTAGATGATTTAATTATCCTCGCACAAAATGATTTCAAGGAATACCAAAAGCTTCGTGAAGTGTATTCATCGAGTGTTGTATTAATTAATGATTTTATGATTACGCATATCACCTACAAATATTATTATTAGGTTTGGGTCATAATGGCCATTGAATCATTTTTTAATCGTTTGCTTGCTGAGCTTGAAAACAATTTTGTCGGCTTGGATCAGTGTATCAGGTATTTCATTTGATCGTTACTGTTAAATTTTAGCCCTAGATTATAGTGTGTTTGGTTTTTCTTTACAGTGTTAACGAGTTCTGCTTTCTCCACTTCTTCTGAGGCATTAAATAAATTATGTGTAACTTTTTTTCTTCGTTAGAAGTACCTTATCGCAAAATTTGAAAGTTTGCTCAAAAACCGCGGAAATTTTCATTTTTAAGTGGAATTTTGAATATTACTGATTTTTGTCATTTTCAGCAAATTACATGATATCGTAAAACGATTCCTGAAAAGCAGAGAAGGTGGTTCAGCGGTTATTATTGGACCCAAATCATCCGGCAAACGTTCAGCTATATTAAAGGTCCGTTGTTGTTTTGTTCTTAATTTTTGATTTGCTCAACAGGTTGCAGTAATCTTCGAGATAGTATTTTCATAGATTTGCCGAAAAATGATATGCCTTTCATGCCATAATTTTTCTTTCCTGTTTCCAGTCCCTTTTGTTCTCTGAAAATGTCTGTTGCATGCGGTAGTTGTACTTTCTTAAGAAGAAAACAAAAGATGAGGTAATGTTTCATGCATCACTAATACCTTTTGGAAGTAAGGAAAAATTAGATGTATGGAGATATCATTTTTTTCTTTCCATTAACTTATTGTTTTCCTAGGTTTTGATTGAGTATGCAAGTGAAATGGAAATAGTTTTCATTGATGGTTTGATTCTAACAAGTGATACTGAAGCACTAAAAGTATTCGATACCTCTGAATCAAACTCGGTACTTTTTTCATTTTATGTCAGTGCTGTTTTTGTTTTAATGTCAGAAAAATTTATTTTGAAATATTTTACTTTTTCTTCTGTTGTAGGAACATTTACAGTTTGTTATCATATTCAACTTTGATCAGTTTGTAACGCGAGGCAGACAAACTCTTCTTTACACACTGCTGAATGCATCACGTTCTGGATCTGTTTTTGTGCTCTGTGTTAGCTCTCGCCAGGTTGATATTGCAAATAGATATAGTTCGAGCTTATCAGATTGATTTCGCCATTTTTCTTATCGAACTTTTGAAGCAAAAAACGTTTTATAATGCCAAAAGGCATTCTGAAGGAATTTTTTGTGTATTGGTTCCTGAAGGTCCGGAAATATACAGTTTTGATAAGTTGAATTTTAGGATTGCATTGAACTGCTTGAGAAACGGGTGCGTTCACGTCTTTCCAACACGCTTATATCGTTCGTGCAATCTGTAACGTTTGATGATTTCACAAATGCATTTGCAACATTTCTACATACTGACATAAAAGAATATGAGCAAAATAATGGTCTTATTCAGGTGTTTATCAATTTATCATGTCTGAATCATGAAAGTACTGATTAATTGATAACATATTTCTCACTTGTTGTAACGGATTCAAGAAAGTCATCACTTTTGAAATAGATAGGAATTTCGGCAATTGGAAATTTCTGGATAAATAAAGATGAGTTGAAAGAAAACGAGACTGTGAAATTATCTCGTTTTTACTTGCCAAAATTATAGAAAAATAACTAAGACTAAGCAATTGCTTCATTGACCACTTGGATTAAAAAAAAATAATTGCAGATATTCATTGCTAACGATTGTGTAAAGCGTAAATTACGTGAAATATACGATGAAACACGAAGTTATTGCATTTTAAAACAGATCACAGCTACATTTTTGTGTTTTATGGATGCGGAGCACATTGAAAGTTTAGGAAGTCCTCACGCTTTGCGAATATTTGCTGAGGCAAAAAATGCTGTAATTGCTAATGAAGATACAATGAAATCGATCATTTTAAGTACGACCTTTTAATTGATCGGAGAATAATTTTCCTCAGCAAATATGAAATATTTCCGTGCACGTCTAGCTTTCTTGGCTTATTATGATTTTGCCAATATATCACTTGTTTATGTATTTAGTGTTTTTACTTTAACGAAAAATGAATCTTTTGTTTGTACATTTTTTGTGCCAGTGTTTCTAGCTAGATTTTCTCAAAATATATCTCTAGATAAGACTCCCTCTGTTCAGAAAGTTGGCTTATAGTCTGGTAAGAATTATCGAATACTTGACGACTGATATCTGGATACAGATATCAATATTGCTCATCTTCCAGTAGATAGTAATCTTGTTGCTGTGTAACGAACGTAAGCAGTATATGCAGATATTGCTGTGTAGCGCGCGTAAGCAAAAATTGTAGCAAGTTAGATTGTCACTGTGTAGCGTGAACAAGCGAGAACCTAAAACTTGGGTAATTAAGCCTTTATCAATAAGATAATGGACAATGAACGCGACGTACGAACATAGTTTTAACAAAATCATAATGAAACTTCAAAATAATGAATACGCAAAAGGTGATAGAAGCTGGCACCAACCCTGAGCATTAAACGATTGCTAATACTAGAACCATAACCCTAATGGTGGTTAATAGAAGTGAAATGGTCTGTTATCGTGGGTTAAGGACTTAGTATATTAGTCGTAACTGAACAAACAATTGTTATGCTGTCTTTCTAGTTTTCTTCAGGTTTGACATTGCGACAGTTGTGTCTTTTACTATGCTGTGTTCGGTTGGTGCGTTATCAGCGACAACAGGATTTCTTATTTCGTGAAATTATCTTAGGTTCGTAATGCTTAGAAAATTTTTTGCCGAAAACTCAAAAAATTTGTTTTTCAACTCAACGTCATCATCAATTTTTTTGCAGTTTCTTAAATTTCCATCTTATGTTTTTTTTACACTTTTATTTCAATTTAACCAAGTAGTTCTGACAAACGACATGGTTTATAGTTCCAGTATATCATAAGTAGGGAAACTTATCAAAATGCTGTAATTCTAACATTGTTTGGTCATGTTATGATAACTTCTCTTTTATTTGCATGTTAAGAATTTATTCTAATTCGAGTTTGATTCCAGATTACCGGAAAATGGTCAACAAATATCTTCCAACTCTGAATGTAAAAGACGATTTGATACTGCTGAAGGAATTGGATACATTATGCAGTCTGACGGTGTTAGAAGAAAGAGAGCAGTTTGGGCAGTTATTGTTCAGACGAACATCTCTACAGGTAATTATATTCTCAATGAAGTACTCATTTAGTATGGGCTGTCGAGAAAACGTTTAAATAGTAAAAATTATGGTGCCATAGTAGGATATTAATAGTTGTTAAGTTATCAAAATTCTTGACATCATATTTTTTCTTTTGTCAAGTTTCAAGCATCATCTTCAGATGACGGATTTGTTGAAAATTGGGTTGCAGGTTTGAAAGATTATTTGATCCTGTAGAATTTTTTTTCAGGTAGATAATGATTTGGTGTTGAGTTGTGTAAAGGAATATACTCCTTTTCCAACGGCTTTAATACATTGGATAGATGATCTTGAAAATTAAATGAATTTGTAGTTGGACTGATCGAAAGTGTTATGATGAAAGATTGTGTCTGGAGCTCGTTATCCATTAAAATATTTTATCGTTTATTTCTAGAAAATAGACTTTGCAGCTTGTTATGATAGTGGACATTGACTTTCTACATAAATTTAATTATCCAGTATTTATTTGACTTTGAACTCTCTGTTTTTCTTTTAATTTCCGAAATATTTTTGGTACATTATCTACATTGTAAATCAATTGTTTATATGCATTTATTGATTGTGCACATTTTTCTGCTTCAATTTTGCTACCGATTTATGTTATTGCTAATTCTTTAGTGTTATGCTTTCACTCTGAGAATATTACAAAAAATTACTATTTCACAGTTAATTTACTTCAACATTAAATTATCGATTTTAAAATAGGCGTAATACAA
>JABVXS010000737.1:0-22500 GCA_013365335.1 Madathamugadia hiepei
GATAAATCGTGACCTAAAGATTGCTCGACTATCGTCTGACATGGCACATTACCGAGACGTATGGAGACAACGCTCCAAAGTAGCGGACCCCCCATCTCAGTGGGACAAACGCTAACAGAAGAAGAATTAAGATATATTTTCTTGTGTAATTAAGATGTCAAATCCTTCTCGAGGACATTTCCACTGGTTCATTGTGTGAATGTACGTGACGTGAAAGAAACATCTTACGTGGCACCATTTACAGTATGCAGTAAAGAATTGACAAACGAACCTATCATTAAAATCATGATTACGTTGCCTCATCAAGTCCCGCACAGATTCAAGACCTTCCTTGAAACGTGCCTGCATTTTCCGAGCGTATACTGTAATTCCGCCTTCGCTTAGGTAACCATTGCTCACATCTGAAACAGTGCGATTGATTCTTAGGTGATGAAATGCGGAATGAAATCCGATCTTTCACTAGCCTCGGTCAGTAGTCAGTCGAGCCTATGAAGTGGATTGTTTATGCGATAGTGTGAAACTTGCTGGGAAGGTCCTTCCGGTCGCTCTCACTTCATGTCAACCACCTTGCTTCCGTTCACAATCTTTGACCTCTCAAGATCAACAATTTTCATGAAACTTTAGCTGAGGAATGCCCCAGAAAGAGCATTTGCAACCTTTTGATGGGAATTCGAGAGAAAAAACACGGAAACTGTTCGATTTTTTCTAACTTCAAAAAATGCTAAAAATTGAAATGTTGGAATTCGTAGAAATGTCGGATCGCTGCATGACGTGAGATGAGGAATCGGTGTTCAGCTGATGCCGATCGACTGGCATAATTACTGCGTTTCATTGAACTCATTCATTCAGCAAAAGAACTGACTGACTCGCTCTGTGCATTTGCCCACAAACATCTCAAAATATTTCCTCAGAATCTCTGAGTACATTTTTGAAAGCATTGGACGAGCGCTGTGAAAGCTTCAAACAACGACAAGAGAACTTGTACATCACTGCACGTCGATTTGCAGATTACCTTTCCTGGATTCCGTTCAGTTTTTCTCTCAAAACTTGCAAAAATGCGAGAATTCTGAAGTGCGGCAAATCCTTTGCAAGCAAGTTTAATGCAACCAAAGCAGTGAGTGCAACCTTCACTCTGATAACTAATTAGCTGCAAGCAAATGGCTGGCTAATAAGCAGATTGAGGTGATTATGAGATTTTCAGCATTCCCACTTCAAGAAAGAAGAAATGTTGTCCGACAAATCAAAGGGACCACTGATGACTGTTGTTCACGACGTCGACAGGAAACCATGACAGGTGACATCTTCTGATCATTTCACCTTCGACCCTTTCTGTTCCATGTACTTGTCAGTAATTGCCATCATTAACAACTGTGATGACTGTTAACCTTTCCACCTCACTCTTTCCGAAGAAGTCTTTCTAAATGGAAGAATCACCTCATCTTCAGGTCAGTTACTGGACTTTCGCCTGTTTCAACGCAATTCAATTTATTTTCATACATTTTCTCACTTCCAGTGAAATCGCTTCCTTAACGACCACAAACAGTACACTCCACTTAATCGAAGATTAAATAACTTGACGTGGAACAAACTTGGAAACGAAAAATTTTCCCAAGATAGATTCTCAAATACTGAAACAAATATTGAGGGGAGTCAAGAGAGAGAGAGAGAGAAGGATTATGGATAGGTGCGGAAGCCTGGATAAGTATCCTTCCTTTTTGACGGGAACACTTCAATTGAAAATCAACAAGCCAAATGGATTAAAGTAACGTAAACTTCAGTCATCCCTCGCTTAAACAACCACAGGATTTACATAAATTTATTTCGTTTCCGCCGATTATTGTCGTTAATCCTGTTGCTTCCGTTACCATTACTACACCATTACTACACCACTACTGCCATCACTGCTCCCACCACTACTGTCACCACTACTGCCATCACTGCTCCCACCACTGCTCCCACCACTACTGTCACCACTACTGCCATCACTGCTCCCACCACTACTGTCACCACTACTGCCATCACTACTGACACCACTGCAGCGGAAACTATTGTGGTCAGGCATTGTAGTGTTTGCTGTCAATTGTCACTGCCATAATATCATGTAAGCCTATCTGAAAGGAAAAGGCTCGGCTGATGGAAAGGAAGGTTGCAGATTGCAATTGCTTGGCACATTAATGTGCAGCATGCGATTCCAGAAAGGTGCAAGGTGCAAGTGTGGCAGTCCTCTCTTCCCCTTCTCCGATGATGAAGAAGCTGACTTTATTAGCATATCACTTACCATCCATTGATAAGTGTGGAGCAGCGATGTTACCGGTAAACAACGATTCACCTTCCGAAAAATAGCCGGAGGGTCGGCAAGGTATAGCACATCGGATGGTTGTTGAAATTGAATCGATGGAATCGTCGCTCGTTGAACTGTCTCGGAGTGACTCTGCAACTACTACATATTTCGTATGAGAAAGTTGAAAATTGCAACACAAACCTGAAATGAGAAGAAAATAAAAGTATATGATGTGGCGGTGTTCGTGACCTTTCACAGACACTGACCGTCTGTCTCCACGCTTGTTGAATGAGAAATAAATCCTTGAACCCACTAATCCTACAATTCTCCCACAGTAAAAAATTAACGAATCGCTTCGTAAAATTGACTGAAACTAAAATTTAATTAAATGAGGAAAAGTGACAGGTGGATGAGGAATGTAAGAGGGGCAGGTACCAAATATATCAGCTAGAGTATTGAGACAAATTTGAGTTCTTGCTCTGCAGCTCTATCAAATTACCAGCAATTATAAATTAATCTTGCAAAGTTGTTGTACTCAGTGGATTAAATCCAACAGCTAACAAATTAATTATTCAATCCATTATTACTACTTCAATTAATTATGAGTACTTCGGTCCCATGACAACATTTCGCACGATTACTTAAGAATGAAAAATAAGGATTAGCAGGATTACGGGCGATCTGGTGATGTTTATCATTCACAGCAGATGGAAGCAGCGGAAGGAAGCCGGCATTTTATTCGAAATCTTTCATTTTAATTAAAAAGGCTTTCCCAAACTCAAATTGAAAAGTTTCATAAATTATTTAAGAAACTTAATTGCAACTAATAAAGATGAATCAAACAATGAAGCTTTGAAAATTGGGGTAAAATCTCGATGTTCTTCGTATTTCTGACAGTACAAAGGTGAAGAATGAATTGATGAGTAAAGGATTCGTAAACTGGACGAAGAAACTCTCTCAGAGAAGTAAGTGACCTCTTCAACTGTCTGAATGCAGGAGCTTGTGTATGTCATGAACAGTGAGTGCACTCTCCATTCAGGTGGTACACAGGTGATCGCTGCATGGGTCACTTACTTCTCTGGACAGTCCATGTACCAATGGCACCCGAACACAGTAGAAAACACCGATTATCTCATCTATTGACCGTAACAAATATTCATCCAATTTCCCGACAAACCAATTAACTACATTCCACGAATATCTCAGTTTTCTCAGTGCAAGCTAATGTCCGGCTGGATATTCAGAACTTGACAAACTTAATTTTCCCAATATGACGAAGCAAAAGTTCTTTAAGACTAATTAAATTATAATGGATGCATCTTGGAGAAAGCAACCGAACCTGTCGGTATATATACGCCAATGAGAATCTCCGTTACTTCCGGTATCTATCAAATGTTTCTTCTGTCATTATAGGACTGACACTTTTGCCCTTTGCTGAGACCACTTCGAGTTCATCTGTGAATCACATCGACCTCGCAAGTTATGACTTCCGTTTTTCCGGTCTTCAGCCGACCTCTGCTTGAGACGCGCGATGCAGAGTTCGTTTGATTTGGTTTACAACAACTAGACCAAACCAGGACAAGTGACGGTGTAATCGACAAGGTAGTCGCCCCAAATATCCCCGGACGGCAAATCTACCGCAGCTGCCAGCTTCTTGTTCGTGCATAAAGCGTATCACGATCTCCTCTACAATAGAAGCACAAGCGTTTCCTCCTTCAACAATTAGCCCAAGGAAGTGGGTGTGAGACGAATCAAACTTGCAAACCCAGAGAAAGCAAGAAAATACGAAGACGAAGTACTGAGGACCCAAGCCTCGAGTAGTTGGATGCGACGAAGAGCAATGGAATCGAAGTCGACTCACGACTATTCACTCCTTTCTCGAGTCGGGAGTGTCACAAGCTACAAGGTCAACAACGTGTTTGAGCATCGATGATATTCGTTTTCAGAATTCAGAAAGATTGCTATTCGCTTGGGAGTGAAACGAGGGGACAGTGAAATCCATTCAATACTCATCGAGCGGTGGCAAAATAAGAGTGAAACACAGGAAATGGGAGAAGGTGGAAGAGAGGGAAGAGAAAAATTTAGCATAATCCATCACCAGATTAGTTGGTGACAAACGGTGACACGGTTGGAAGAAACGTCTCTTCTAACTTGGGTTTCATTAATTGTTGCCTAATTTGATTAAATTCCTTCCCAAAGTGAATTTGATGCAGAATGCCAATCAAAGTTGCTTGCTTTACTACTGAAAATTAAAACTTCGAAATGAATCAATATCGATGTAGAGAATTCGTATAATACATCTACGGCTTCTTTCGTATTCTTCGCTCCTTTCCTTTGAAGAAGAATAAAATATTTCTGTGACAGCTAGGCTACATCATAGTTTCACAGCCTTACAGTAAGTAGACAACCACTGCAGTTGCGATGTTTGTTGGAGAGCATCTTACCGAGTCCAGAGAGAAATGAAATTTGTCAGTGAAATGGATTCTAACCATTTCCAGCAGCAGGTGGGTGAGCACTTTGTCGACAAACTTTCTCACTTCTCATGGTGACATTGTAAGGGGAGGGTATTAATGGTATGATTGGTTCCATTGCAGGAATTCCATCGAAGTCTGATCCCGGAAAGGTTGTTGAAAGTTCGCTTTTTGAAGGAGAAGCAATCTCCGAAGTTGTCACCTCAGAATCAAAAGTGGTCTCCAAACGACTGTTCGTTCGCACGGGTGGTCTCGGTCTAGAAAACGAAGTGATAATGACAGGTACAAATCAACCTGACAAATGAATCAACCACAACGACGGTTTTACAAATCATCTCTTCGAAACAATTCAAAACTTACGGAGCTTTCTTATCAAATGCAACAGTCTTAGCAGCTGATAAGGAGTTTGCCTCCTCAACCGGATTGTATATGACACTGACATTGTCGGAATCACGACTTCCTGATGTCGTCGACGCGTCACTTTGATTACCACCGTCTCAAATTCATTATTACAAATATCACTTCGAAACAACAAGCATTCAACAAAAGTAACTGTCGGGCAGAAAAACCTCCCCTCACTTCAAATGCTTTTAAATTCATTAATTTTCTTCTTCAATAAGTGAGGTGAAATAGGAAAGCGAACCAGTGATATGGTTGGGTGTCTGAGGCACTTTCACCACCCGATGACTCATCATCGGACTTACGACACCAACTGTTGGACTCTGAGACGGAACAATACCCACAGTAGTCTTGGATGTCGCAAGCGTTGACGTGCTGTTTCCCTTTACAGGTGCATTTGAGGTTGTCACTGCTGCAGCAATCTGAGGCTGTTGCCCACAACTCACATCAGATGAAAGCCTTTCCGACCGGTATGACTCATCTGCACTTTGTGAGTTGCGAGCAGTGGTTGTCGTTGGTGACGTACTTTTGCTTACTGCAGGTGTCTGATGTGCAACTTTAGGTGCTAAGATTCCTTTCACAGCCAATACTGGCTTTGATTCCTGCAAGAAATAGATGGTCTCGTGAGCCAATGCTCCCAAATACCTCGCTGCGACAGAGCATCTGCCACGCGTCGAGGCGGACATCGAATGCGACACTTTCAGTCAGTTATTTTTTAGTCTCTCTCTCCTAATCCTCAAGACAACATAAGTCAGGGTCAGTACTTCAGAACTCATATTACGCATCACTCTTTTTCAAACGGCTGTGATGCTGAAGTAAGCAACGAAATTCATTCAGCTTGCAAGACAAACTTCACTGAACTTCACGTCATCTCTCCTGATTCTACCTTTCTCTTCACAGGAATCGAACATCGAAGAATTGGGTGGGAAGTGTAGGAATAGATTAGATTAAAAGTGATAATGGAAGTATTTGCTGAATATTTTCCGCTTCCGATGGTAGGTTTTCCACGTTTTCTCCTGCCTGCTCCTACAAGAAACTAATCCCACGTGACGTCAGTGAGGTCAGCAGAAATCTCCTGGGATTCACTGATATCTTGGCTATCACGATAATGATGGAACTTTCCTTCAACCAGGAATGTGTTCCAGTAGTCATTTCAGGCGAGCTGCTCATATTCTTGAAGAGCAAAGACTTCTCATACCTACCTCATTATAGACTTCTAATTTTAGTATGATATTCCTAGAATACATAAATACCGTACATGTGGACTTGACGGTGGTTGCATTGTTCCACCCTTGGGACGATGGTTACCGGTAGAGGTGTGTTGAAATGTCAACGCAGATCGTGTTCGGGCTTTAGGATGATTAGTGGTACCACTACAGGATGAATTTTTCGACGACGTTGAGTTGACACTCATCGAAGACGACTCGGCCGATGAAATGGGCGACGAACTGCCAAGCCCGGCGTACGCTGAATCTTCTTCTGAGCTCTTCGAAAATCTGCAATGCCTACTACCACAACTGCTCCGTTAGTAATTAAATTGAGAAAGATTCACAAATGACTCATCCTGGAATTGAAATGTGAATGAGCACTGATTGAAATCTTTCAACGAAATCGCCGATCTTTTCATTTTCCGACATTTGTTGACAAAGTAAATTTAAATTAAAGGTATTTTCGAAAACTGAACGTTAAAGAGGAAAAAACAAACGAAACTTGCAAACTCTGTTACATCCTTTTTAATTTATCTCACTCAATTCAAATTACTTTCTATTTCAAAAGTAGCAAAATCATTTCGAATGAAAATCTGAAATTCGATGTTATTGTCCCCTCATTTGTCACCAACCCTTTTCCTCCTTACATTAAATATAATCTGACGAGTAACAATTCGCCAAGATACTTCACTTTACCATCCATACTTGTGGTTGTTGTCTCACTTGACGTGACCACGTGATCAAGTTATATTTGATAATTTTATTGCGACACGTTACAATGCTACCGTAATGGCAAGGATACCATAATAATGGTTTCAAGCGTCACAATTATCTCGATGTCATGTGGTGCCTAACTACGGTACACCAATTCCAGGGTACCGTAGTGCAGAATACAAAGTGTCCAGGTTTGATGAAATTTAAATTTGCTAAGCCCAGTTGTATGAAAGTACTTAAAGATGAACCGTCTGTTTTTGGAGAAGTCGAGACTGGTTAGCTGTCTTAGCTGACCACCAGATGATTGAGTACTGCGACTGGCCACTCGCTTGACCCCTTGCAAAGCTGCACTCGGTCGTGATGAACTACTCTGGAAAGGTAAACCACTTGTTCGTGACCCTGTGCCCTGTAAACAACACTCGCTCGGATTAATCAGAAATCAGTTAAATTCATAGTTCGTCCATTATTTCAGATTTGCATTCAGAAATTAAAATTCAAGAAAGGAAAAAGATATTTGTTGGACTTTGGGAAAGCAATTGTGGGAAGGATTTCGCAAACGAATAAGTGCAAAATTGTTTTCATTTAAAATGAGTGTGTCAGGTGAACTTGAATTGTTATTGATTGGCAAACTTTTCGTGAAATTTCATTATTAAAATATGAAAAAGGAAGAAAAGGAAAGAGGATTTCTGTTAATAAGCTCAAAAAAAAAAAAGCTCAATTAGACTAAGATCCTTAAATTTGGAAGATAGCCGAGAAAGTGGAAGGCTAGCGGAGATGTGCGACAGTACCGCAGAGTGAAGTTAGAAGTGCTACTTACCTTTCCTATTCTGAAATCCTTCTCCCTAGTTCCCTCTTTCCAAACAAGCATTAGTCCCGAGAAAACAACCAAAAACTGAGGATTAATCCTTATCCAGCCATTTTACGGACTGGCAAGGTGTCCATCAGCGGCTTATAACCATTCTTGACCGCAATCACTTGTAACCATCACCTGTGACCCGGAAGGACTACTGTCCACACTGACAAGGACTGTAGAGTGCCGAGAAGTTTTCTTCACAAGTAAAGCATTAAAATTTCTGTTTGAACTTAAGCTATGTCAGTTTCCGTTCTGCTGATAACGCTAGCCATAGGTCACTCCGTTAACGGTCAGATGAACAGTATCGCTTCTATTCCCACTATCACCTTTGACCTCCTCAGTCCATTTTTCCACCCTGCAGTAAGAATTTCAAGTTTAAATTAAAATTCCCATACCAAACTTTCTCGAATTCATTCACTTCAGTGTATAAATGCTTGTCTCCACACCGTACAGCTAATGCAACGGACCCGGAAAAGGAAGTAGCCGGACTGTGACAGAGATGACATCACATGTGACCCCTTCATCTGACTTTTCGTTGGACAATCCAATTTTCATCATTTTTAACTATAGCATGTAACGAGGAGAGTTTGAAGAGAAATGAGAAGGAAAGACATCTTGTGAAAGGAGCATAGTTCTGTTTCGGGAAAATATTATTTCCAGACGTATAGAAAAGAAGCAAAGGAGAAAAGAAACAGAAGGCAAAGGATGGATGCGTTAAAGAGCAAAAAGAAGTAAGCGAGAGTGAAGCAAACGAAAAAGTTGGTTTTTAATTTCCATGATACTTTGGAATTTACTAAATTATATTGATCGATTGGTAGCATCTCTAACCACCGACTCTTTCACAATCGGTTGATCGACCACCTTACTTGCTAAAACACTAATGAAATTTACGAAATCATTTTTAATCGCCATTAGTCGCTTTACACTGCTAGAATCTAAGAGATAAAGGAAATTAAACGTTTGTGAGACTGCAGAAACCATCGACCTGAATCTCTTCGTCACAATTATATTTGCATTGCTGAAATGTGGGAAGCACAACACTGTGACAACTGCGACAGGGAAACAAAGTATGCAGTACTAATTTCAGTGGCACACCCAGTGGTCGGAAGGAGCAATGTGAATGTGCTAATGATGAGTAATGATCAGGTGAATCAGACAGCTCATACAGTTCAGGTAAGTTTCGAACGGAGTCAAGACAAGTCTTTACGGGACAGTTTAGTCATGAGATCTTTAAGCAACTTTGAACCATTGAGTATGCTCCTTGCATACTCAATGGTTCAAAGGTCATTAACTCTGTCCACTGGATACAGGCTTGGAAAAGGAAAAAAAACATTGAATTTCAGGAAGAAAAGTCCGCAATTGAATTCATTCACCTCTATTCTCTCCCGTAACTCTCAGGCTTTCCTGGAGGAAGTGGGAAATGTAGAATTGTGAAATGTATGACTGTGATTAGTAAAATGACCTCACACCTGTTTCGAAAGGACATTTTCAGGATTACACGCCTGATATGCATGCAGCAGTACTTGAGAACGTAGTAACATTGGTCAGCCAACTCATTTCACGAAATAGAAGGAAAAAAGAAAAGAGCGCAGGAGAGAGAAAATTGTGGGAAATATGAAAGGAAAAGAATAGAAATTTGAGAGAACCGACAATCGGATAGCTTTTCGGGAGTGTTTCATTCAGGGAATTAGCTAAGTCCATGAATTTTCAATATGATGATTTTATCCGCACTGCGGAAGAACGTCACGAAAAAGCAGTAATAGCTCTATGGAATAGGCTTGAAGAGAGAGGATAAATATATCTGGATTCTTATTCAGGTTGGTATTCAGTCCGTGATGAAGCGTTTTATCAGGAATCAGAGCTGATAGATGGCAGATTGTACTAAAGCTTTCTATGGACACGCTAATTAACATTTTATTTGTTTTGGTGCCGTTACTGCTCTCAGTAGCATATTTGGTGTACTTCGAACGCAAATTTATTGGTGCAATTCAGCTAAGACATGGCCCAAGCGTAGTTGGACCTTTTGGGCTATGGAACTGTTTTTAAAAGATGACGATACTCATGGTATTGTAGTCATTGGCGAGATAGGTGGAAACGAAGAAGAGGACGTATCACATTTTGTGAAGACAGAAAAAACTAAAAAGCCAATTGTTGGATTTGTAGCTGGTCAAACAGCACCTCCAGGAAGACGCATGGGACACGCTGGAGCGATTATCTCTTCTAGTGGAGGGAGTGCTGGTGCAGCTTAAGCCCAATGTTTTGGCAATTAATGCATCTTATACCAGTCAGTCTCTTCCGTGACTTCCACTCTCGCCTGTCATGCCTCGTCACCAACTTTGCCGGACAAATCAATTCCAATACCTTTATGGGATCTCTCGCAGCTCCTGATGTGACCGATGTCGAAGGTGGGACCTTTCGGGATCTGACTGAGCCGCCTTTCGGTCTCATCAAGTCCGAAACACTTCCCCTTTCATCTTTACTTCGACTGACAGCTAATTTCGAATTCCTCATTCCAACCATTGTTCCACGGCAAGCATTTGCTACCATTCCTCCTGCTCCCGTCGGTTCACACTGTTTATCCTGAAGAAAATAATATGAACGTTTCAGAAAGAAAACAACACGAAACAATTAGGTTCGGTACACTTTCCAGAGAAAACTACCTGATCGGCTTTGTTTTCCATAATTCCATTAAAATGCTCCAAATCTGCATCCTTTTCAATGAATTTGATTGTTTAATTAAATGTAAGCACGAAGTGCACGTGTCAGTCACCAAGTTTTACTAAACAACCACCGTAATGACTCATTTCTTCCCTGCGTTCTTTTCTGGCAAAAGCAATTTTTAAAAAGGGACTGAGAAGTCGAAATATGTTGGGGAGATTTAAAAGGGAAAATTGACAAGCAGAGATTTCTTCTTCTTGCGTTTATAGGTTGGACACATTCACACGTACGATTTGCGAGAAACAAAATAGGGATTCTTCTCTGAGTAACAATGAGAGAACTCCGATGTGAAGCGGTGGCGAGTACAGTAATACAAGGTGGACTCTAGTGACATAACATGACATGACATGACATGCCGCCGTGGATGAGAGCAATTAAACGCCTATGAACAATGCCATCAATGATGTTTTCCTTCAGCTTTTTTGATCTGAGAAAAAAGTTTTTTGCCTGAAAAGTGCTGAGCAGAATGGAAGGAAGAGAAGGAAAGATAGACATATACATGCACGTTCCACTGAATGCAAAAGAAGGGAAGGGACATACGAGAATTTGAAAACGAACTGAGTGAAATGGACGGTAACGCTGTAAATACAAATGCTTTTATCACCCTTTTCATTCTTTCAAAAAAAGAAAACTCTCTTCCTTTCTCCCTCTCTCTCTCCCTCCCTCCTTCTCTCTTCAGAGATCGAAAGAAGTCATAGTGAGAAGACATTAATAATTAATTGGTCGTTAGAAAGAAGCAAGGGAGATGAAATAGGCTGGCAATCGTTCCAAAGTGCTGGAAAACCTCCGAAATAGCATTTCCCTTATCCGAAAGGAGCGAAGGAAAACACTTCCATGGTTGTCACACCGTTGAGACGCCTTTGTTTCACATTCCGCAGTCATTTTCCCACAACGCCGTACATTTCCCTCGCCACATATGCAACCTACTGCAACACACTGCTCGGTTGAAACACTGAAAGTTCACCGGGGATATCCTTTGGGGGTGCAGTATTGATGTGGAAGTCGAAGATGGAAATGACCGGTGAGCAGCACCAAAGGAGAACATCGATCGGTGGGGCCATTAATGCTGATTATAAATTAAAAGTTTGGAAGAAGACCAGGAGTGTCTTTCCGAAATGCAAATTGGATTTCAACGAGCTGAGCATTTGCGGAGTGAAGAAGATGAAACATACTTTCTCTTTATTTCCACCAAAAAATTTAATTTTGAGTATTTTCTGATTGCCGGCGGTGTCTGTGGTACCACTCGATGCAGAAGTTGAGGGAGCTGTACTGGCAGTTGAGGTCACGGAGGTGTGTGTACGGGAGTGGGATAACGAGCTACTTCGAGACGATGGCCTCCACTGCTCATTACTGTCCAATCTAAAAAGCTATCGAAGGAAAATTTTGACTCGGCCAAAATACGTGATCAATAAATAATTTTCATAATTTCAAATTACAATTGACATTCCTTTCTGCCTTATCATTGATGAAAATGAATTAATGCTCGGAGTGAAGCGGTAAACCTAATGAACTTCGAGATGGACCACCTACTGTACCATGAAGTTTAGTAATATAAATTGAGATTACGAAAATACCCCGATGTCTTGGTGGCTGAGGGATGAGCACGTGTGGCGGGTGCACGAAGTGCCAAAGCTCTTGGCGATGCAAGCTTAGATGAAGCTGTGGTTGCACCTGTCGCTTGAAGCAAATCACCTGAAACATTGGGAATAGTGAATCTCTCGCTGGAATATTGGAATAAAGTTCATTGCTGCAAGAAACCAAAGCTAATCAATTGCAATTAACCAAATCATTTCTTTATTTTCTAACATTTTCTCAATCTTGTACTCATCGACAACGAGTTATTGAGTTCGTAATATTTTCGCACACTTCTATAATAAAAAGGAAGTATAAGAGAGAGAGAGAGAGAGAAGGAGAGAGAAGGAGAGATTAGGACGAATGGAATTACTTGTGGGAATTAAATCTGAAATGAAACATTTAATTTACTAAATTTGATGGAAGTTGAAGCGAGAGAAACGGATGCAAATAACAATATCAATGATATTTGTGATGATTTTCGAATAATAATGAGACGGAAAAAGAGAGAGAGAGGGGAGAAATGAACTGAAGGTAAGATGACCAGAGAAACGTTTCTGTGGGCAAAACGAATGTGAATTGCATTAGACCAGGTAAGTATTTACAAGAAACAATTCTGCTAATTTAAATATAAATTTAATTTAATTGGACTAATGAAAACCCTTGTCATGATAATTAAAAAGCCGCAAATTTTGATAAAATGGAGTGAATATATATATTTTTAAATAAATTTTCAACTCTGTCGCCCACTGCTGAGTGTCTACTTCAAATGCCCTCAGTAGCAGCAACAGCAGCAGCAGCAGCAGCAGAGAATGACCAGACCAGAGGTCAACGTCCAGCATAAATTCGGACATTAAAAGTACTGCTTAAAAGTTGTACTTGTTTGATGTGATCCAAATAGTATGTTCAACAACCTTGCATCACAGCCTAATTCTCAGATAGGATAGGCGGGGTTGAACCCTTATTGTTACGCTTATGACGACGGTTAACAGTAATTGTTTACAAATTTAATTTATGAAAATTAAATTGAATTCGTTTGGACTGAAGACAATGCTCTGCTACTACTTCATGATTCTTGATCGCTTTCCAATTTTTGAGAATTTCAAAATTCTTTTCTTTTTTGAACTTTTGTTGCACGAAATTCATAAAAGGAAAAACTGTTCAAAGAAACTTGAATAGCAAGGAGGCGATGCTTTATGGCTTCATCTCCGGAAATTGCAAGGTGACAGCTCAGCATATGTCACTTCGAAGTTTACTTTGGGGAGTGTTTGTCTAGAATCCCTTCCATGGACATTTCAGTCTTGCGGCAAACAATAAAGAGGCTCACAAAGTACTTTCCCAACCCATTTAATTTAATCCTTCCTACCAGTGTATCTCAGGAAGAATTACATTATAAACCAATCCGCAAGCTCAAATTTTTAGTTAATTAAGCTGAAATATTTCGAAGCTTCATCCTAAATTCCTTTTTCACAGAATGTTTCGGATGCTCATTTAAACATGGCTTGACGCCAGGGTCATCTGAAGAGAGATATATCAGTAAAAGGTCACTTATGATTGAGGGTTAAGAATGAAAAGTCAAACAGAGAAATCAGACACTTTTTGACTGGCGAGTGGTTAAAAGATCGTGGCAACTTCACGTATTAGGTGGATCCAAATAGTTTGCTGTGACCTTATAGGAGTAAAGGTAAGAGGGGATAGCATTGTTCTTCTGCCATCAGACAAAAGAAGTTTGAGCATTTTACCTCACCGAAACAAGCTAGTGAAACGGCTTTCCTGCGTGTTAGTGACCTTCGCGCAAAGATCCGAGCAGTAGGAGTTAGGGATGTCGAGGAGAAGTGAACGGCGGTTATGGCCCAGCTACTTTGCCAGTCCTATTCACTCTTACATATTCCTTTTCCGAAAAGCTTGAACTTTGAGAAATCCTTGGACTAAGTTGGCCAAAATGTTAGGAATAGGGACAGGCTGTTGCTCCACTTAAAGCCCAATGTAACGCACTCAGTGTTATGCCTGACGTGCAGGTCAAGGGTCTTTCTCAGCTGGCTTTGTGGATAAGAGAAAGGAAAAAGTGAGAAAGGGCAGGAAGTATTTCCAGAGGGATTGCGACTATATTGCAGGAAATAAGCAGCGGAAGCGACAAAGTTATCGATGAGTTCTAACCACCTCATCGCCCTTCGCTTCTCAGAATTCCCACAGCTAACTCGTCGGAAATTTTCTCCAAAACTAGTACTTAGCACTTGCCATCTGCTTCGTTTTAATAGTTGGGCACATGCACTGCCCATCCCTCCCAAATTCATCCTGCCCTATTCCACACCTCCCAGCTGTTGTCATTATACTGTATCCTACAGTCTGTACTTCTCCAAATCCGGTCAACCACTCGTCAACGTTCCTACAGTTCAGTGATCGAATCAGATCATAACGCACATTTACTTCAGACTGATTATCTAACCAAAACATCCTCGTATTACCGGCACAAAGGGCAATTAATTAATTTGAAATATAATTGGTCATTTTGAGTTCAAGAAATGGGAAAGTGAGAAAGAGTGGAAGAGAAAGAAAGAAAAAAGAAAATGAATGGTTTGGTTTCAATTGGAAGTGAGCTTTTCCAAATAAATTTTCATTTCTAAATGGCTGTGAGTTGTGAGGTTCGGTGAAGGGACGGGGTGTTGCACAATTATCGACAGCCCAGGCTCTGGGGGTTCAGAGTATGAAGACCGAAGTTGTATGGATCCATCCTTCTGAGACCTATTCTGGGAAAGCTTAGCTGGAAGGATTGTGAATCAGATCGAAAATATGTGCCCGAGGCTGAGAGATTTTAGCATTGGAAGTGTACCACTGAATACTTTGAACCTGATTTCAGCTGAGCCAAATTTTATCTAAATGACTTAGCGGTGACATTTGGCGATTATAATCTAATTTGTGGGAGGAGGATTCGAGCGAAGATGAAGTCAGTAAAGACAGGAATGGACAGCTCTCCTATTACCTCATTCTTGTAATTATGAATGCCAATTACATTATCCATCATAACTTTTATAAATCAAGCTTAATTACTGCTCCTGCTAATTTCCTTACCAATACGCTTTTCACTGTGTGAAAATTGAAATTTGAGTAAAATAAATTAATGAAATTTTACAAAGAAAATTTGCTTGATTTAGCAGAGATCTTGATCACTCCCTCTTTATCTGTTTCTCGCGTATAGTTACTGACCCTGCCAACGAGAAATTGGGAATTCCTGGAATGCTGATCGACGCATCCTGCCAATGAATAATTCACTTGGACGAGACAGATCGAGCCATTCCCGTCTTTCAATGAAACAATTAAAATGCGAAATTAAACTTCTGAGTGGACAGATGTGGCGGAGCTGAGCCTCAGCGTTGAATCTTTCAACGCGACGCTTAGCTTCGAGAAGACAGCCTGCCACGTAACAGGATTATTTACACCCACGCTACATTGCAATTAAAGGAGGAATTAACTGAAAAACTAAAGAGAAGTATAGGAGACTGTGGCATTGGGCTTAATTCATTCCTTTGAATTTGCATTTTATTCTTCTAAGAACATTATGGGATGTTTGTCCCTACAACAACTTGTTGGAGTCAAAAAGTTTGACAATGCTGAAGATAGAAATTCGGAATAATTTGATTAATTCAAAGAGGCTAATTGGATAATATTTGTTTGCATTCAGTGCCTTTATCAGCGAAGTGTTTGCTAAAACCGATCTTTTTGCAAGAATAGCTTTAGCTATAGACAAATAATGAAAGCGACAAAAGATCTGTCGAACGAAAAGAAAAACCTTTTACGTGCGACAGAAGTTGAAGGTCATCGTGCCAGAACTCGGCACTGAATTGTAGGAATAGTGAAGAACATACCTCCCTTGGCTAAGCTACGTGTTGGAGTTGCGAGACGTGAGTTCACTGCATGCGCTGCACCGGTGCTATTTGAATGAAGCAACGTATTTGAGGTACGAACTGACGGCGATGGAAGTCTGAAAAGTGTTGCACAGTGACATACTTCTTTTGACAGAGGCGAAGCTGGACAGTGCAGGTGATGGAGCAACCTGAGGAGAGCTATTTGTCAACGGGGTGGCACATGCACACGCGATTTGATCCTTTACAAGTTCACGGTGACGGTTTTTCTCCAGAAATCAGCTTGACCTTGGCACTTTTGGTAACTCTACGATCTATATTTGCTTTGATAAATTCAGGTGGAAACTATTTCCTATTTTCTTTTTCACTTTGTGACATTTTCTAATTTAAAGTTGAGAAAGCATCCATTGAACTTGAAGTTCTTTGGAGAAATTTCTCTTCAACTTTCAGGGCGGATAGCTGTTCTCCTTTTCTAAACTTTTTCAACTTTTTTCTCGAATTTTTCACGGCCATTGAAGGACATGGATGTGAAGACACCCAGAAGGCATGATACATTGAACTTTTGTCTACAGATGGATCCGAATGTGTGGAAGCAAGCAAGCTGATTGAAGTTGGACAATCGACAAAACTTTGTAATTACTTGCTACTTGGAGGCATTGTCGGCGTTCTTCCTGTTCCACTCTTCCCCACTTTCAGCTGCGATTCTCCAGAAGTAATAGTAGCAGTTTCGCGAGACTGCCCAATAGCTGAAATTGGAAAATTCAGCTATCAAATTTGAAATGTTGCATGGGAAGTATCGCTGGTAGGAAAATAGGTAATGTGAAGGTTAATTGTCGATTTGAACTTTATTTTTGAATAAGCGAGCCGGCTCTTACAAATTAAGGTTGCTGAGAAGAAAAATGGTTGAAAGAGGAAACCGTTGAAAATTTGATAAACATTTTCGACAGGGCGTAAAATGCGAGTGTTAATTGGGGCGAGAGGGCCAACAGAAACATCAAGATAAGTGAGGCGCAAAAGTTTCATCCATTTTTTCAAAAGCATTTTAAAGTGAGAGTGCTGTTGGAGGAGTTATCCTGAAGTGATGTTACAACGTACCGGTGGTGCTGGTGGTCGTGCCGGTGGTTGCAGTTGCGGCTCGGAGAGATTGTTTAATGCGTTGCTTATGCACTGATAAGCCGTAAAGTGACGCAGGAATTGCACCCAAATGACCATTCAAAATGTCTGTAAAACCAATTTCATTTCATTTAAAAAACTTTCACTGAAAATCGAAATACTTTCATCACATTCCATATGCTTCACCGCTCCCGCAACTCTTCCCTTCCCTTCCATCCTTGAAATGACGAGCAAGTGTGGAACTCTCAACTTCGCCTCAAACTTCCGAACCAAATCCAAAATTGATAAAGAATTCTTGAAGAAATGTCACTTGAAAGGAAGCACTGGCAGAGCATTAGAAGGGATAAAATAAAAGGCACAAAATATGAATTTAATACAGGTAGGGATGCACGTGTGATTGTGTGTCTGTCTGTTTAAATCTCATGACAGTAAGGCAGTGCATAACGCCAGGTATACTTTACGCTTGCAATTTAAAGTTTTACGCTCGGAATTGATAGCTTCTTGTAAAGAGAAGCTTGTTTCAGCGATGAAATAAAAGCTAATAAATTCTGGCTAATTAAGTTCTGGCTTATTTCAAGCATTTTAGATAATAAGTTATTGAGAAGAGGAGGAAAAGGAAATTCGATGGAATTAATTGGTGGAAATTTGATCTCCTCCTGGTTAAAGTCATTCATTCCATTTAACGTAAGGTTGATAACAATGGCAAGAAAAGAAAGATGAAATGTGACGAGGGTCATGTCCGCCTCTCGTTGGTCAACGGGATGGAAGACGGAAGTGAAGTGAAAGGAGGAGGGATGGGGTAGAGTGAGGAAGTGAATGATAGCAAGCATTATCAGTGACATGGTCGCTTGAGAAGGTAAACAAATGACCGTCATCGGCCAAAAGGGAGCTTCGCCAGAGTTAAGAATTAAATTCAGAAAAATTGAAATGAAACTGTCTGCAAAGTATTGGAAGAAAGCTGTGCATCAGCAAGAAGGACTGAATGCGCGAAAGCTGTTCGTTGGAAAGGATGAGAGATTGCAATGGGATGATTTGAGAAGAATTCGAAATTCACAACTGATAAAGTGAATAGCTTAGCGATGTGGGAATGAAGTGAAAGCAGTGGCGTTGTTCATTCGATCCTCCGTCCGTCCGTCCGTCCGTCCGATCGCTTCGCTTTCATTCCATCGCTTTCATTCCTTTTTCTTCCTTCCCTTCAATAGACGTTGGTCGAAATCGGAAAGATGGACGACAGACGGACGGTGCTGCCATTCCGATCCTCGCTGTCGGAATGGGAAATTAGACTGTTCGAGATGATTCAGACGAACTAATTCATTCCTCTTCCACTCTGTCGCTACCACTTCCAGGTCATCCGATATCCAACCGTTTCAGTGTTTATTTTGAAAATTTCCCAAATTTTCAATTGCAACAAAACTCAAATTCCTTTTTAGTATGCGAGATTTTAATTAATCGCAACTTTGAAAGTCTAAGTTAGTTTTATTGGTGTGTATGAGAGATGGAGTGAGCTAGCCGCATTGTGTGCGAAGAAAACTGAAAGGAAGAAGGAATGTCCTTCCTTTCGTGTTTACTTTACAGCTTTGTGAACAGAACTGTCCAATGGCACTTTTTAGTACTTTTTGATAAGAAAGTGAGAGAAATGGAAAAGAGAGAAAGGACGAACTCACATGATTGCATCAATGTTTCCAGCAGAAATCGAACTTTGAAAAGCTTGAACATCCAGTAGTGTCTTTGTTAGAGAAGAGAGAGCGAGGAAAAGAGGCAGGGACGGAAATGTTGGGATTCATTATTCCATTTCCGATTAAGAAGATGGCAGGCAATATAAGGTATTTCCGCGCAATTCTATGCAATCTCGATGGAAAGGTTGTGTGAGAAGCAAAGCAGAATTGCTGGAAGCCAGAGAATTGATTGATCGATCGGGAGTGAATTAATCACGAAACCATTTATTAGCCATTTTCATCAAAAAAGTTTTGGGGGGAGGTGAGAGAGTGGTGTGGAAGAGGAGCGCTGCAATCATTTGATTCCAATCACTTGGCCAACTTTTCCACAGCCTCGATGACCACATGCCTGGTCTCCATCCTTATCACTTTCCCTTTTCGTTTCTTTAAATTGTCAGAGTTTAGAAATGTTGAGGTACTGCAAAGTTTCTTGAGGAATAATTCGAATATTCGCTGAATCGTCGCAACAGCCAATGGGCGACATTCAACGTAGCAGTTGCTGGAAGAATTGCTGGAGGAGATGCAGGGATGTGGATGGCAGGAATCATGGAAGGAAGAGATTCGCCTTTGTTGTGATCGAAAAGCAAGTCCACAATTCGATTCGAAGAACACTGTCCGAACTTTGTTCTCACACCCATCGCTATCTGTCCCCATCACATCGATCAGGCCATGATCTTCAGTCTATCGGTTGGGTGAATAGCAAATGGCTGTCGAAACTTTTGATAATTTCAATTATGTCGCTTGACACCTTGCTCATCATTCCTACCATCAAAAAAGGAAGGTTAAATTTCAAGTTTTTTCAATTTTCAACAGTCTGGAAATGACCACTTCTCTGAGGCACCCACTCCCCATGAAATGTTCTGCCAAGCACGCGATTCACAGTTATTTGAGGCAATCCCATTATTGGTACTACTTCTTCACAAATGAAATCAAAATTACCGCCAAAAAGTTAAATTTGCCCTGAAGAAGCTATTGTCTTACTTACCTTCGTACTGCATAAAGCTGTTGCTCCGTACTTACCTTCCTCTTCATTTAACCTATCTAACCTTTCTCCTAGCAATTCAGCAGATTGTCATCATTTCAAACCCTTTTCCCCTTTCCTCAAATGTAGCTCTCCCCGTACACTGCATTACCAGTCGCGTCTCGATAGTCTGACAGGTTTCAGAAAAAGATCGAAAAACACCTCAATATGTTAAATCCAAAATGGCAAATATTCCAATTGAAAGGACTGATTGAGTACGGTCGGTTCGGATCAAAGGGGAATGTTGGAAAGTGAAGAGATGAAAGATAGATGGAAGAAAAACGAGGAGATTATACTAATTTGTTGTTAAGCATTTCCCGAAAATTCCACAGCATATTTTCAGACCGGAAGTCTCCAAATAATTCCTACACTTTGATGTTTGCCGAACAGTAACGACAAATACTGCGAGAATTGATTGCGAGAATTGATCAGGCGGATATGTCATCCCGTATGATCAAGCAATCAGTTATTGCTTCGTGGAACCTTTCGCTTTCTGAATTATTAGGAAAACGAAATTGATATGTAAAAGAAGAGGTGAGAAATGAGAGAATTGTGGCAAAAGAAAGAGAGAAAAAGGAAAAGCCAATCCTTTTTTCTTCAGATCTCTCACTGAAGCAGGCGGCGATGGTGCACTGCAATATCATCGTTGTACAATCGTTTCCAAAGAACCCATTATCAGGGAATACTTGCTGTTATGGTTGTGTAACAATGATAGAGATTGTAATCCATTATGGGTGCAGTGACGACGGAGTGGAAGTGATGGATCCGTCGTCCGTGGTACCACTGAACCGATTGAATTTTCGTGATTCCAGTTGATTGATTCATTGCTTTTCCTTTCCTTTCCTTTCCCTCTCTTCCGTAATTCGTATTCAAATCTAATGGAAATTATTGCAAATAGGCAAACGGTAGTCGAGCAAATGTCAGCGAAGTCTGTCTCCTTTGTTCAGAGCGCTCTGATTGAAGCATTTTTGAGCATTTGCTTTCCTAAGTTTGGAAAGAAAGCACTGGCATAAATAGTTTTGCTGCTGCCGCTGCTAAGTTTGCTATACAAATGATCAAACTTGGTGAATAGCATGGCATGCCATGAACGGTACTGCTACTGTATGCTTTGGAACAAATTACTCGTCCAAGTAGAAGTGTGGGGTCAATTAAAGTTAAAGGATTAATCACAATGAAACTTGACCTCCCCGAGAACAAGTATTTCAGAAAAATAGAGACGCGTCATAGATTGCGATTATATTACACAAAACGTTATAAATTCTAAATGATTATTGGAATTAAACAAATAAATGAAATCAGTGAATTCGCCGAAGTATATTTTATTATATGACATAGCGAATTCATGTCAAAGGTCACTTCGAGCAAGGAAAGTGATGTGTAATGGATATTTGAAGACATTGAAATATTTAAGGGAATTGAGTTAGTTGACAGATTTGATTTGATAAGAAATAAATGTGTTCTCCCCATTCACCCACTCACTTCCAGTAAACCCAATGACCCCTAAGTTCATCTTCTCCCAAACTAATTCAGAACGCTCCATCACTGTTCAATACATTTGGCCAGTAATATCAATGACGCTTGCTAGAATTAAACATTTGAAATGGAAAATAAGTTTACAATTTACGACTTTTTCCGTCAAAACATTCCATTTACCAACATACTAACAAGTGCGCTTACATCAAAGGCTTCCGAAATACGACTTGCTCTAGAAAGGTAAGAAGGGAAAGGGAAGAGGCGGAGAGAGAAAGTGAACTTTAGCTTTCAGGTAGTTTTACATTGTTTCGGACTGAAAAGGAGAGATCAACGATTGCGATTCTCGGAAGGAACGGTGGCGCAGAAAGTCGGGAGTGGTGGCGAGAGAAGAATGGGTGTGTTGCAGCGAGAGTCAGCCGCTTTGTTTGTTTTTGAATTAAAGAATTTTGTATTTCATCGTTGATTTCTTTCTTCTCAAACAAACAATGAAGTGTGTGATCTATTCCACAAATTCTACACTTGCTTTCTGCAAAATTTAAATTTAAATTGGAAATTGAGTTGCAAGAACTGAGCGAACAGAATGAGACAGTAAAAAGGAACACAATGCTCTAATTTAAATCAGAGCATTGGCTAACTGCTTCTCCGCTGAGTTTCACATTTTGTCTGACTTCCGGGGAGATCGGTTTTCACACTCAGAAATGATTGAAATGATCAGCTGCTTGTCGGATTAATAACTCCGTGCCTTCGACTTTTCGTTCCGAGCAGCACCTAGTGAAGCAGCAAGTCTGTCAACCAATCACTACGACGAAACCAATGACACAAGTTTTGGCAGTTAATTTAAATTGTGAACTTATCGATAACTTCATTACTCTGCTTGTGTCATTTTGCCGAGAAATGTCCGAGAAGAGAGAAAAGTGTGCGCCGATGAGTTTGCCTGCCAGTAAGCTACCAATAAGCTGATCATCCATCTCCAACTTAATCAAGGAGCTCATCAACACCAATCATCACCGAGCTGTTTCTCGAAATCTGAATCTGCTTGAACCAGAAATTTGACCCTATTCAAGCCTAAATATAGAAACAGTAGAAACCCTTACTTGTTGAC
>JABVXS010000738.1:0-24172 GCA_013365335.1 Madathamugadia hiepei
AACAGTTTCAAATACGTTGGCTCAACAATCTCCGACAATGACCGTATGAAAGAGGAATTCTAAGCAATAAAAATATCTGCCACCTGGACGAAATGGGCAAAAAGCACGACATAAATCACTTAAGATAGGAAGATAAAGTGATCACCTTTCGTCCAATGGCTAATAACAAGGGAAATGGAACACAAGAACTTGCATCTATGGAACCGAACGCATGAAGAGATGCATCCTAGTAGCGGACCCTGCACTAGCGGAACAAACACTAAAAAAAAAAAAATCGATATTTATCTAAATTAACTATCAGTTAAAAATTTTTTTGTCAGTTAGTTATCCACCTAGCCACTTTCTAACAAAATTTGTGCATTACTGAACTTGAATAGTTGGCCAGAAATATTTTGAAAGTTGCAAGTAAGTATAATACATATTTTGAAGTCTGACTTTGTGTTCTGCCAAGTTACTTTTCAAATCCTTCCAGATCTTCCCTTACTGTTACTCAAAGCATAAGCACAACCAAAATTTTACCAAAATTCAGTAATTCTTGAAATATTCGGTATTTAGCGATACTTCATTGTTTACACAACAATTCATCAATTATATTTTGCTTAATTGGCTAAAAACCAGTAATAAATTAAACTAAAGTTAAAAAAAATTTAAATTAAACTTTTCCAATATATTTCAACAATTTGAAAATGTATAATATTAAAAATTAAATTTTCTCTATTTCACTCAGTTAATTGATTTTTCGTCAAAAAATTCGAATTCATTGAATTCGCTAAACTTCTGTTGAGAAATTCATGATTTGTCATATCATATACACAATAAAAAACGATTACAATTTCAATAAAGAGAACAAAAGAGAAATCACACTTATTAATTAGTTAAAAGTTAAACTTGAGAAATGGGCAAAATCTCTCCAATTTCAAATGATAGCATCAAATTTTAATTGAAATCAGTAATTTGCATATATTTTTCCATTAACAAAAATGGAAATCGTTAACACAAATTTGAAATGATCAATGAATCGCTCGTTCTCACTCCGACTCCTTTTCTTTTCCCTTGCCTGTTCTACCTGTAAATGATGATTCCGTGGAACAAAGAACTTGACGACATTTTTAAAAATTAATGAATTCGTGATATTTTCAATGCTGTAGGGTAAATTTCCGAATTTTCGAACGAACTTCAATCATGTATTTTGTTTGAAGAACTTGAAAATTAATTTGTTTGACATTCATTCACTTGAATTTAAAAAACATCGCCGCACGTATTTCCAGTAATTAAATTTTTCTCTCCATTTATCAACTTCAATCTTTTTTTCATTTCCGTTTCAACATTTTACTGGAATATAATAAAAAATTTTGCAATAAATTTCAATCAATTACCACAAAATTTCATCCTGTTCGCTGCACTAAGACTATTAATTAATTTATTAATCGGCTTACTGAAATTAAATGAGTTAATAATCTGGTGACAATTGTTGTCAAGTGGAAAGCTTTTCTGTGCCATGTTTGACATCATAGTTGTCAATATTTTTTTCCTGTCAACCTCTTCGAGTACTTTATTGGATTCAGTTGTTCCACACTATACATTGCTTATCAATCATATGCAATCAGAATTGAATAATTGTATTTGAAATGATAGAAATCCAATAATGGCTTACATTTTCTTTCATTGCAATTAAAATTTGAATGATTTCTAGGAAAAAAAAAGGAAAGTCTAGTTCAGTTCCAAGCTTGAAATGATTTTTTGAAATTACTTCTTTGTAAAAATAAATTCAGTTAAAAAAAATTGGAATTGAAACGAAATATCAGTTTTAATATATGAACGATAATAAAATATATAATTTACCAACTAATAAAAAAGAAAGTAAAAATTAGTAAAAAATATTCAATCGATTCTTTCTCATATTTTTCAAATTTTAATTGATCAAAAATTGCATCTAATCAATTTTTATGATATAATCTCTATCAATGATAAATTAAATGATTTTTAACTATAATTTCTTGGTCCTTCCATTTCCTGCTATTTTATTTAAAAGTTTTTCTTTATTAAGCGCTGGGAAATTATTTCATTAGTTTTCAAAAAAATTTTTCAACTACCTGTGATCGTTCAATGACCATAAAATGAGATGAAATCAGAACAAATAAAAGTGTGTTGGTAATGTTGATGTTATCAAATTTAGGGCAAACGATAAATTGAAAAGCGAATAAATATTTATATTTATTTGAAAGGTTCTCAGTATCACTGCAATTCAGGAATCAGATGACCCATCGATTAAATCAGTTGCTATTTTATTTAAAAGTTTTTCTTTATTAAGCACTGAGAAAACATTTTATTTGTTTTCAAACAATTTTGTTAACTACCTGTTCAGTTAGTGGGTATCAATCATTTTAGATTGGATAGAAGCTGACTGGATAACCTTAGGGAATGCTTTTTTTTCATACATTCAGATGTTTCCAAGTTTCAATCATTTAATCAATTCATCGCTTCGAAATAATCAGTTCATCCTCAAGAAGTATACCAATTAATCACTGAACTATTCTCTGATGATATTTTGCTGTCACAACGATTACAAGCGACCGGTGTAAAGCAAAGCAAAGACAGTGTTTTGTCGCCTCCTTTTTTCGTCTCCTTAAAGTACTAACTCTTCTCTCTCTCTCTCTTTCTCGCTTCCATCGATGATCGATCAGTCCTTCACTAATCATCGCATAATGGAATTCTTCAAAGATTAAAGGTGTCATACTGCCATAGTACAGTGAATAATCCTCTTATTAATGCCTTCTATGATTGTGGTTCTCCACAGTGAACGGAAGCCCTCTTTCTCTCAAGCCTCTACTTTCAATCGTTTTTAAATGTAAGCTGAAATTTTGCAGTGTCCAAAACCAAACCCTATTTTTTATTAAAATCATATTCTAACTTAAACCTTAAAAGCTTTCATTAAATTGAATCATGCTACATCTTTTACCTTATATTTATTTCACTAATAGTAAATTCAAATAGAATTTATATAGTGAAATATCGACAGTTCGGAAAGGTAAGCGATGAGGTAGCACAGTTGAAGCAGGAAATGATGATATGTATGTATGTGGGTGTATGTATGTATGTGGGTGTATGTATGCGGGTATATGTATGTATGTATGTGTATCCACACTGTGCTCTGCCGATTATTTTCTATGCCATTAGTTTGTTCTTTTCCAGAAATGAATCTAACTCTGCCCACTTCCTTTTTCTTACTCTCCCTCATTCTGTCTCTCTCTAAACCTCCATACTACCTGAAATCCTGATGGAATGTAACAAAAACTGCTCTAATGAAGGGTATGTGGGAGAATTAAATCATCCTTAACCCTCGCCATAAAGTATCGAAATTGCATTAAAAATTTCATAAATCTATTTTCTCTTTTGTATTTCTCTTTACAATTGCTAGTTACATGTTTTTTCTTGTTGCATACAAATATCGTAAGTTTCGTGCAACGAAATGTAATTCTTTTTCCATTCAAAAGTATCATTTCACGAAGCTTACACTTATGGTGTCATTAAAATTCGTATGTGTTCATATTGGTAGCAGTGATTGTTTCCTTGTTCAATTCGAATTTGAATTCAAGTTCCCGCTCTGGTTTTTGTTTCAGTTAAGGTTCCCAGGATGTTTTGAATTGGAATTACTGGAGCTGTAGAGAGCTTCTGGGTGGTAAAACATCTGAAATATCCCTCCTCCAAAACGCATTCTTATGTTAATGATGGTCAGAAATCAATATCACTTTAGTTAGTGGAAGTCATTCGTTCCAGATTGGATAACAGTGGATTGGATAGCATTTGTGAATGTTTTTTCGGAGACTCTTATATTCTCGTAACGAACATCTGGTTGCACCTTGTCATTGGAAGGATTATTACCTGATAAGATATCGACGATCTTACTGATAAGTAATTATTGACCTCTCCGATAATCTTATTAATATTCCTTATGCACATTGATGCACCTGCGTTTTCGCTTGTCATTTGTTGCCCACTATATCATGTAAATTTCAACCTCATTGCTTATCATTTTTAATTTCCTGATTTTTTATTTGCTCCTCAGTTTTTTTTGTGGACCCCTTTTATCGAGTTAATTATTCACTCTTTACTTTGTTGTCGCAGGTCCTTTAATTAATTGAGTAACTACTTATTGGCAAATTAGTTATTATTTATCATTCTTTTTCATTCCTTTCGCTATAACCATTTCGTTGAATTTGTTTCTCCTGGATTTAGTCTAATGTTCATTGATTATTCGGAGTCTAGACTTTTACAAAATTCCAACTCAAGTACTCTTCAGCTGTCTAAATATACATTGCCAGTCAACTGCTTTTTTTCATACCATTTCAAGCCGAAATTTTTAACGTTTCTTAACTTACTGAAGAGTTTGCATAAATTTTATCTTTGGCTGCGCGAAATTTCGAAAAAATTCAACTTCAACTTTCTAACTCTTATCTTCAACCCTGTATTACCCAATTTCATTGTAGGTATCCTCTAATCTCATTCCATAAATCTCAGTGGTGTGTACAATGATGTGTATTAGTATCTTCGTTTAGGATCTTTACTTCAATAATTCCAAGCGATGGTATTGAATAATGTTGATAATGGCAACGTGGAAGAGACCAGAAAAGTTTGTAATTTACGAGAACGACCGTTGTTAATACGACTTAACGGAACATTGTACGACATAGCGTTATTTGCATCGAAACATCCTGGTGGACAGAAGGTTTCGTCATTTGTTTTCCTTTTTTATCATGGAGTGGTTTTGTGGCATTATGAATCATTTCGTGAGTTGGATTGGTTTAACTTTACAGAATACTCCGTACACTGGTGTTATATGATCTTGTCTGACGTCCCACTACAAAAAGTAATATGATATGCCACTCCCTGTAAGATAACGGAATCCATATGATGTAATTCTGATTAAATAAGTTTCATGCTACATCCCGAACGAAGGAAAGCAGTCTGGGATAAGTGATAATAGGGTTGCATAATGTGTTAATACAGTCGTATTACTTTTTTTTTGAAGCAATAATTTTAGATATCCAAAGGTCGATAAAGTATATTTATGGAAGTCATTGTTTATTGATAAATATCTGTAATATTTTATTTCAGGTGCTGAAACACCTAGCTGGTGAAGATGTTGATGACTACATGAATGGTACCAAGCGTATCCTTGGTGTTAAACATGCCCATTCAGCAGCTGCATATCGGATGCTGGAAAAATATTCTACCGACAATTGTTACGAGGTCTATTCATAGTGTATTTAGGTGTAACAAATCTCGAAAATTTTCCCAGTAAATAAAATTGGCCTTTTCTCAGTGTTAAATAATGTTTTGGCTTGTGATGATTGATTATTTTTTTTTGTTACTGATAAGTTTTTTGTTGCTGATGTGTTCAAATTACAAGCTGTAGTCAAAAGTGGTCAGAACTTAGATACACATTGACCACTTTGTTAATATTTGATGACACAAATTAGTCAATGGGACGACTGTAAATATTAGATGGGGTAAATTTTGTTGCCATAATATTGTGAAATATTTAATGTTAAAAAATTGGTGAAATTGCTCTGAAATTCTTTTTTGTTGAGCATTTTTCTGGCTCAATTGAAATTCGTAAATTTAAAAATTAATGATGTGGAGCAAGATAGAACTTGATGGCTGCTGTGTTTTTTGACTCATTTCGTTTTATTTTGAAAAGTGCAGTCTGAGCATATTGCTAAAAAATGAAATAGTTTCTGATAAGTGGTTGTAAGATACATGTTAATCCAAGTTCGTATTTCGTTTTTTTTTTCAAGGGAGATGACGAGTTGTTATCCGATAAGCCAATTTTAAGTAAAATTGGCCATTTGGGTGACCGATATTGGACATGGATTCATCAGCCATATGATGGAACACTTCGGTTGTTCAAGTCAAATGTTTTGGAAAATATGACTAGAACGCGTTGGTGGGTGGTGCCACTCGTTTGGTTACCTTTGGTGATCATCTTTACTGTACTCGCCTTTTTAATGATTTTCCAGGGTTATGGTAGTTTTTACCGTCAATTTCAAAATTACTTTCTGAATATAAATTTTTTTAAATGTTGATCTGGTTCTTAATGGAATTGGATACATTGTTTTTAAATACTTTACTGTAGTATAGGGAAACAATTGTCGCAAGTTTTGAATTTAAAGCGCTGAATATATTCTCTTAAGGGAATCAGAATATTCTTTTCAGCATGAGGTAATGATTTTGTTAAATTTTCAAATTTTTTTGTGATGTACTGACGTATTTAAATCTCAATCCAGCATTTGTAGGATTTGTATATGGCCTTATCATTTGGGCAGTTCTTTTCACATTAGGTGTTCTTGCGTGGACTCTTCTAGAATATATTCTTCACCGTTTTGCATTCCACTGGAAACCTAATTCAAAATCAAGTTTCCAAATAGTTTTGCATTTCCTATTACATGGATTGCATCATAAAGTTAGACTTTTCCGATTTTTATTGCAAATTTGAATTGCTTATTGAATTCTCATATATAATTGCAGTAACTGCACGTGAATGTTTTGCAGTAATAATTTTACTTTTTGAGAATTATTCTTGTTATCTCAGATATTTTTAAATTAAAATCTGTTGTTGAATTTGACATTGAATGATGAGTATTCTTCTTAAAAGAAAATAGCGAGTCATTCATTTGTAATATAGTAATGTTTTTAGACACCAATGGACGGTGATCGCTTGGTTTTTCCACCGGTGCCAGCAGCTCCCATTGTCGCTTTTTTTTATTATCTGTATACATCGTTACTTCCATATGATTTATTTTGTTGTTTTGGAGCTGGTAAACTTTTTGGTTATATTATTTACGATTGTTCACACTACTATTTTCATCATGCCGATCCGTTACCAGGAACAAACTTACACTTTCGAAAAGTCTATCATAATAATCACCATTACAAGCATTTCGATCTGGGTACGTTTTTTTTTCTTTGCTCCTTTGTTTTATTCTATTTGTTTCTTCACAAGGCGTGTTCTTTATGACTCCATGAAATTCAGTTGAAGCGAAATTATCAATGAAGAAAAAGATTCTGTCGGTAGCCTAACATAGAATGAAGAATGAAACAAGTGTGTTTAAATTTGTTCTTATTTTCATGTTAAATTCATAGTATCATCGGAGGAAGATAGCAATGTGGAGTAAAGAACCTCTAAACAGTTTTACTTTTTAGCCTTTGGCATATCCACTGTTTTATGGGATTATGTTTTTAATACAGTTGGCGCAGGACCACTGTGATTCATTATTGGTCATTAGACTTTTGCTTATCCAGGTATAATTTGTAAAATCTGTGTCCATATTTCGCTTAATATTAAAATACATGTCGCGCTTGAGTTTTTGAATCGTTGCTCTAATTTATAAATTTTCATTTCTATTATGTTGTCATGTGGTTTACGTTTTCATTGAATACTCGTGAGCTATTTTGACATGTAATTATTGTCTGCTTTATGACTCAGTCTTGTATTGAGACATGTTGCAACGCTTACTTCGCATCTTCGCTTTCTTTGTTTAACAGCAGCAAGAAGTTGGCGCTTTATTTTAATTCTACTATTGCTTGAGATTACGCTGTATGAGAGCAAAGAAAGTTAGGGATTCTGAATTTTCAGATGACAAGCAGTTCGAAAAAATATTGGTTAGTTGTACTTCTAAAATTTTTGAACTTCGCACGTGTTTGCTATTTTCTACGTTTCCATTTGTCTTCCAGTTTGATTGTTTGATGCTAAATACAGATTTTGTGGCAGAAGTATTATTTTGTTACAAAACTATTTTAAACAGATAAAGAAATACTCATTAACATTTTACCTTTTAATTTTTTTTATGAAGCTACACCTCTTTTGGATAGATTTTACTTCATTAACTGAACAAAAAGCATTGAACTAGATGGATAATCTACTGCATGAGGATGGTCGGAATGTAACACCAGCTTCTCAGGATTTGATTAACTGGCTCAGTGAGTGTACTGCGTCTCTGTCTAGATTTTTTTTGTTTCTCAAACGATATTAGGAAGAGATTGTCAAAGCAAGAGTTTCTTCGGAGTTTTGCATGGTAAAGCTAAAGTTATGCATTAGAAGCTGGATTCGTTACGTAAGCTACTTCGGTGCTTAAGCTGAGTATTTTCTCTTATATAATGGGAGATATTCACAAGCGAAATATGATATATGGCCAGAAGGGAAAATGTGAAGGTGGCCTGCTTCTCTCTTCCCTTGTGGTCAAAGATTACGAGTCGCTGAGCAAGAACGGAGTTACGGGCCAACTCACTTGAGGATACTGAACAGACGGAACACAATCAAGAGTGTTGACTCGTGGGATCATCAATTTTCATCAAGGGAAATGAAGCAAATCGGCCGGTGGATAGGTTTTCCGCTTTTAGGATCGCATAGGGCGGGTTATGGGTTGTTAATTAATTCTGGTAACTTGGCAGTTAATATACGTTGTTTGCAGATATTTGCTGTGATGTATTTGAAATTTTATCTGGACGGAGAAGGAAATAGAATTTATACTCTTAAAGTAAGTATTTTTATGCATATCATTGACAACATCCAGTGCCGGGGATTTTGTCGAGGTCTTTGATGCAGCATGAAATACTTGATAAAAACGTTCATAAAATTAGGCATGAAAGTTGGCATGGGCTCTAAATGACATGTTGAATGATCAATAAAAAATTCAGTGCCATTTGGCTGAATTTCATAAAAAAAGGTCTCAGGGATAGTAGTACCATCATCTGTACTTGTACCAACTTATTATTGATTTCATAAAAATTTAATGAAAAATTTTTGAAAAATTTTTATGAAATCAGTTGGTTAAAGAGTTTGGTGCTGTTGGTAATTTTGACTGTTCTTACGGTGTCGTAATGTCACACTGTTTAAACCACCGGATGCTTTGCTATTCGGTCCTTGGTCGGTCGATTTATCAATGAATTTTCTCGTGTCGACTCTTTTTTACAACAAGCTTATCGATCTATCGCGACACGTAGCTTTGTTATTATATAAGGATAATGAACAAAGTTGAATCTTAGGATTTGGTTAGCTAGAAAAAGTAGTTTCAAAAGAACTTTATATTCACTACATTTTTTAATTTTTTGGTCAAGTTAAGAAGAGATTTGGATGTTTTTTTTCTTTAGAGCATAGATCCACAAGGCCGACAGACGCAGAGCGCTCATCCGGCTCGTTTTTCGCCTGAAGATAAGAATTCGAAATACAGGATAGTTATCAAGAAACGTTTTGGTATTTTGCCTACAATGCAGCCGAGGCCTGTTTATTAATTCGGCAAAGAAAAACTTGTTGAAAATCAAAATATTATCATGTTAATTTGGGAATGGCGACGGAAATGGAGACAGTATATTCGTAATAGGCGACCACCATCACGTTTGACATTTCAGGAATTATCAAAAAGGTTATTCCGGCATCATTCATTGATATTATCAAAAATTTTGACATATCTCTGAGCATAGATTGGATCTTATTTTTGTGGTTCTGTTAGGTTGGAAAAAGTGATTGGATTTTGGTTGTGGGAACCATACCAGACTGTTCCTATTCCATGTGTGGTTAATTCATCGAAATTAGGAATTAGATTTTCTTATAAGATACTAAATGCAAATTCTTCTTACTTATATGAATGCATCGTTTGTAGTTTGGCTAAGCATTTGCAAGGTTCCCCCTGCTGAGATTAAAAAAAAACAAAACAACTATCCCAGTGGATTTTATTTTTCACTTGTAACGCTTAGCGAGACGGAAATTGAAGCTGAAAGAGATATAAAACATTATTTTATAAAAGAATTTGTCATTTGTTTACCATTTTAGGTATACAAGAATCTCATTCGTTCTCTTCATTTTGGGATGGCACGGTATTGGTTTCGTGCTGTGGAGAAAAGTAGAGAAGTGGAGGAAAGACAGTCCACAGGATAAAAAATTATTAAGTGAGATTCCCAGAAAAGGTTTCTTGGAACTTACAAAGGAAGGGGAAGGGAATATTGAATTTGAGAATATTGAAAATTGAAAATATGCGTTTCAACTTTATTAAACTTTGATCCATCCCTACCGCTACTTTTTGAGACATCATCAATCGTAAATTTCACAGTTCCCTCGATTATTAGTGATTAAAATTCTTTTAGCTCTCCTTGTATACCTTTTCCACTATCCTTTATGTTTAATGCTAGATTTGGTCGTTGTTACGTTGCTACTTCTCGCGTAAATTTCTTTTAAATTAAACTTATCCTTTGTGTGGTGTGGCGACCATGCTTACATTGAGTGTGACGGAAATTTTACATACTTTCCTTGTTTTCACACAACAACTTATCCTCTCCTAGCATTTATCCTTGATGTTTGTATACCTCCAATTTCCGGTTATCCCGATCATCCTTAATATTAATATCTTAATATTGCTCGTCCTGCGAAAGTTGCTAAGATGAACGTTTAATTACATGACCACTGTTTTTAGCTTGGGTAATCTTATCTAGACGTTTCTTCTAGTTGAATGTAGAAAATGTGTTATTTCTTTCGCAGATACCATTCCAGCATCATGTAAAATTTAACAATAGATGTAATAATTGAAGAAATATAATAATTACCTGTAATACTTGAGAAATCGATTGCTGTTTTAAAAAAAATTCGGAAGTACTGTTTAGCATGCAGAAACAGCAGGACTAAGTAAAACTGCAGCATATCACTGCTTATGTACGATGAATACGAAGTACCAAATCGAGTAAAGACCGCAACTTAAAGAACCATATGCTTTTAAATTACTGAAAATCACTGGAATCGACCAATTACAAAAAAATTAGGCTGAACTTGGCGAAGAAGCCAGCAGCTATTATTTCATTTCGGCACCAACATCACGCCACAGAACTAAGGAAAAAAGAGAACATGAAGAGTTAATGCATCATAACGAGTTAAATAATCAATTTTCAATACGCAAAATCTTATAATTTGATTGTGATGAGATATAATATAGTACAGAATGTTAATAAAAGATGTAATAATTGAAGAAATATAATAATTACCTGTTATTCATTAACTCTCCATGTTCTTTTTTTCCTTAGTTCTGTGGCGTGATGTTGGTGCCAAAATGAAATAATAGCTGCTGGCTTCTTCGCCAAGTTCAGCCTGATTTTTTAATCTAATTTTTTTGTAATTGGTCGATTTCAGTGATTTTCAGTAATTTAAAAGCATATGGTTCTTTAAGTTGCGGTTTTTACTCGATTTGGTACTTCGTATTCATCGCACATAAGCAGTGATATGCTGCAGTTTTACTTAGTCCTGCTGTTTCTGCATGCTAAACAGTACTTCCGAATTTTTTTAAAACAGCAATCGATTTCTTAATTACTCATGGCTTATCTTCGAAACGAAGATTTGAAGGATTTCACCCCAATTTAAACGGATCCATCGACCTTATACGGCGAATTTTTTGAGTGGAATGAATCGTGCGAAGAACTGTTCTACTCTTTCTTGAAGAGGTTCATTTACTATGCCCTAGCAATCTTGGACGCTGACAGAGCGGTTGTTAGCCTGTTTTTTTTGCTTTCAGATGGCCTATTAATTTCATTAATACCTCTTTTGCCTTGGGAAAAACTCTTTATTCTCCTGCGGTAAGGGGATATGTTGACGGTAGCGTAGACCCTAGGCAGGGTCTCCAGACAGGTCCAAGGTATAGAACAAAGGATGTCGAGAGAACAGTCTTCCGTCTGCCTTAAGGCGATCGTCTTAAAAGACACTCTAATCAAGACTTAAGCCTCAGGATCTGACTGTCATTGTCATAGCTTGTTAGACCTTGGCAAATGAACGCATAAAGTTAAGAATGGCAACGGCTCACGCACACTGTATCTCATAAAAAAATTCATTGCAAAGGCTCAGGGTATTCAATCAAAGTGGGTAAAACTCTGCGGGTCTTTGTTCACGAAGTCACGCCATGAATACATTTTTATAACCTAATTCCTTTCGTCTTTTAAATGAAACCAATATAAAATTTCGATTGGTTAGGCATATTTCTCTGATGGAATAAAATAATGCCGCGTGTTTAGAGAAGAGAAATATGCATAAGAATGACAAATGTAAGGAAGTGAGAAACAAGCTTACGTGGTGCTACTAGTAGGCAATAACATGAGTGCTTGTGTGAAATCTTTGGTACCCGATTCACGCCCAGATGTGGTGCCTAGAACCAACACCTGCTTTTTGAGCAGCTTTCGCAACTTTACCAATACCTTCCAACTTATCCATATTCTTGATTACACCAACAGCGACTGTCTGTCGCATATCAGGTACAACAAATCGTCCCAGTGGTGGATATTCAGTGAATGTTTCCACAAACAACGCTTTTGTTGGTATCAGATCAACAATACCTGCATTACCGGACTTGAGTGACTGAAAAAAATGTCTTAATAATCTTCTATTTATGTAAATCATACTTTTATGATGAGTTGTCCAACCCAAACGTTGCCAATCAGAAATTGCTTACTTCATTCAAGCTGCTTAAGAAATGCCACAGGGACTTAAATAAATTGTTCAAAATTGTGGAATTGTTTAAAAAAAGGACTTTTATTGATGAAGAAATAAAATGAGGAATGAAACCAAAGATAGGTTACCTTCGGATTATCGATTTTTTTACCGGATCTTCGATCAAGTTTTTCTTTCAGTTAAGCAAATTTGCAGGCAGCTGTAGGACAATCAAGCACAGGAGTATATCCAGCAGAAATTTGACTTGGATGATTCATGATAATGAGCTAAAGTAACAGTACAAATTTAGATTGACCGTCTCCTATTTTTTGGATGAGAATGCATCTAAATCCGTTAATAATACCCTAATCCTCATCTTGAATGATGTCGGTTTTTTATAAAAGGCCTTTACCTGAGCAGTAAACATTTTAGTTTCTTTAGGAGGATCATTCTTGGAATCAGATATCAGATCGGAGGTCCTTTAATGAGATATTTTACCATTGAAGTCTACGTTGTCACCAGGTAATGCTTCGTGGCGCATTTCCGCAGATTTCACTTCAGTAGTTATATTTTGCGATGCAAATGTCACAAGCATGCCAGGTTTTCGAATGTCTGCCTCTACATGTCCTACCGGTACCGTTCCAAGTATCTGATAAACTACTTGAAAAACTGTGCCTTTTTGTTTCAGCCAAAGCCTAACCCAAAAATAAAATGATGTAAAGTCAGATAAGACCTACAATCTTGTAGACGTTCTGAAGGGGTAAACAGAGAGACTTATGGTTGGGTCTCTGAGAGGGAACAATCGAATCAAGAGCTTCCAAGTGTTTTGCCACTCAAAACATCACCTTTGTGATTAACAGTTAATCCTTTGAACCACGGCATATTTATTGGTGGCTAAAGCATGTTGTCACTATTGAAACCTAGAAAAGATCAGTTGATCCTTCCAATATCCGGTGTTTTATTCACATAGTGTGTTAATCTAGTGATAAAATATTGAAATAATTTAGTGCTATTTCGCAAAAGCCTTTGTTTCTTAACTAATTATGTCATTACAACTCTGTACATGTAATATCAGTTCATAACGTGCTAATTAGCATTACTTTGTCATAAGCATAATCTCTCCGGATATTCATAAAACATGCTAATCTTTGGCTTCCATGCAAATTTGATACCAGTAGAACAAGAATACTTACAATTTCCGAAGTTTCAAGTTCGATTAATTACACATCACAAAATTAAAAATCCATTTGGAATCAATTATATAATCATGTTTTTATATACTCATATAATGTCTGAAATTAATCTACTTACCGGAAATCGGTACGAATGCAATCGATTTCGTACTGTAACCAATTTTCTTGACGTAATTCGAGACTTCCGTAGTAACTTCATCAAACCTTGCTTCCGAAAATAGCGACTTATTGGAATCCATCTTATTGCATGCAAAAATCATTTGCTTAACACCTAAGTCTGCACTAATAAGGCGTGCGCACTTTTGGATATGCCAGCTTCAAATTCACCAATACCGTACGCTACCACTAGCAGTGCACGGTCTGCCTGAGAAGTACCTAAAATTTATGACACTTAACCAGGGCAAATCATGAAAACATGCAGAACTATTTTCCGGATCCACCCAGTTGGGTCAGATGGGAATTATGTGTACTTAACTTCATTCGTTAGCTAAAAATGAATGTCTGTGGAAACAAGGAGACATTTTAGGCCAAAGGAATTGAAGAACTAGCCCTCACCATTAATGCCTACTTACACCTCTGCCCTCCTAATTCCAAATCTTCTTCACGTAACTTACCTATGATCATATTCTTGAAGAAATCGCGGTGTCGGATGGAATTAGAAATTTGAATCAATTGAATAAAATCAGAAAGAAAAAAAAAATTGATGAATCGTTCACAAAAAAATTACACAAATAAGCATAAAATATTAGAGAACAATATACATCAATTATCATTATCCATCAAAGGAAAAAATGAAACTTCTTCGTCACCTTATAGTACGAGGAAAAAAATCTCACGAATTCTCAACTGAAACATGTTGAACTCGAAGATGACGTTGAGTACACTAGGAACATTCATTCTCCCACCCTTCCAAGTCGGAAATGACGAATTTCGAGATGTCATCTCTATCCTTCAGTGGATAATTTACTGATCAACCAGAGAAAAGACCAACTGTATAGCTGCAAATAACACCTTGCACTAAGAGAAATTTGAGCGTGCGCTAATCAATGCGCACACGTAAACGAAGAGGTGGCAATGAAGATTATTAGTTCTGATGTGATGTGATACCTTACACAAAAGGTTGGGAAGTCAAATGTTTAAAGAAAACAAAACCTTGGAGGTTCTCATTTGCCTTTTCTTGATTTCAATTCTAAGGTAATTGGGAAATTACCTGCTAATTTAATCTGATAAATAATATCACTTGGTTATAGTAGAATTAACTGTCATTTTTAAGAGCATGATTTTTCAATTTGAAAAGTATATTAATATGTGGTTAGCCTAATTCATGCAAAATTACCTTCGAAAACTGATAACGAAACGATCTGATCAATACCTCAGAAGAACTCAAAACCCTTTCTTCCTTAAACATAACCTCGGTAAGCTGTACCACAACATTCAAAGTGAAATGCCCGAGCATACTTACATATATTTAGAACTGCAAACTCAAAGAGCAACTACAGCAAGAGAATTTATTTTCGACCGAACTTTATATCTTACAAGAAAATTATTTGATCCATCATTTTCGATGAACTCCACTTCTCAGCAAGGAAATGGCAGAACGTTTCTTTGTTTTTGTGTCTGTTTTTGCTGCAAATGAAAAGGCTTCCGAAGAAACAGCATTAAAACTAAGCAGTAAAAAAATTAGGTTAAGTCTAAAGAATAATCGCAAACTGAGATTTAAACATCATTAAATTCACAATCAGATTCTGAACAATAGTCATTAAGGAAATCATTTGTATCTATCGCATGGCGCATTGCTAATTGAATCAAAGCTCGTACTCCTGGATCACCAGCAAGATCGATTGGACGCTTTCGTTCATTATTATGTATTGTAGTACTTGCACCATGTTTTAGTAGTGTTCTCACACATTCCAAATGACTCTTCCATGCAGCCGCATGCAGTGCTGTGTCGCCAATTTTATTCTGAAAACAAAAAAAAAAAACTGAGACTTATATGTTTTCCACATTCCATTGCTAAAATTGGTGAACTTGCATTTTCAACCTTTAAACACGTTTACCTGTGCGGAAATGCAAATATTGGGCATGGAGCATAATAACTGTACAACTTCGGAATGACCACCATGACTGGACCAAAACAACGGCGTTGAACCAGACTTATCCAAACCATTTACAGATACCTGATTAAATGGACGATTACTGATTGAATTAAACAAAAAATCTGTTTTATCATACAACCGATGTAATCATAAGTGCCGAACAAGGGAAACTTTGAACAAATTAATCTGGTGAGAAAAGATTTGATTTCTTTTCGTAGTAGTTTCAATATAGAGCTCTGTAGATAAAACATATGCTATTTATCGATTCAATTCATAACTTTCTCAACTTTAACGTGAAATTTACGAGAACAAGCAAAACTAACTGCATTATCGAGGCATTCTTTAACATACTGTATATTTCCTCGCTTTGCAGCATCGTGCAATGGATAATCAATATATTCAGCATTCATTACTAAAAAACATCACAATTGACATTTTTCAGCAGATGAAAATTAATCAGCTGAAGAATGACTATCGATTATTTGAAATGAAATAATTCCAAGTATTTTTACTTCATTTAATGTCACATTCATTCTGACTTCGAATACATTTCTTGTTTTTACGTAGAAATGAATTTTATCAAAAACAATTTTTAAAATGGAGTTAATTGAAAGAACGAAGAGAAGAATATAAATGATGTCATGCCAGATATGTTGTGCTTTCAGCAATGAATTAAGAAAACCTACCGTAATTGGCTGGAATTAAACCCACTTGATTCTTGCAACGAGCCGGCCACCACTGTGATTCACAACTACTATCAGAAACATAAAGCAAATCACCTTCATTGAAAGACAATTCTTGATCCTACAAAATTTCAACAAGTTATAAGCAATAAAAGCAACTACATTTTTCGAAAAACAGAGACCCCAAAATAAAGGAGGAAAATTAATCAGCTGAAGAATAAGCCTTTTCTTATTCTCTTCATAACATAAACATACCGATTCTCTTCACTCATCATAATAAGTTTCACATAACTAACATTTTGCGCTGTGTAAGCGTACAAAGCTCGATAAACGGTCACTCGCCCTGGTTTAGGTGCAAGTTTTGGTGGACCTGACTCAGCCATTGATTCTTAAAGCAGGTATATATTATAAAGTTTTGAGGAAAATAATCGTAGCAATACAATGTGTTTCAAATTACATGTTTAAATAAATGAACCGTACAATACTGCATTTTATACCAACTGTAAAGTACACCGCGAAATTTAAAGTCAGTGCCCAAGAATGTATAATAGTCAAAATACTACACATTACAATTGCATCTTTCAAGGACTAATGCAGTACGAGAACTTGAGTTCTGTTCCCACTTCAAACGGTATTTCGGTTCCAAATCCTGTAGAAGAATCGTACGATTAGCCTCATTATCTGCGTTGCATATCTGATCATCGGAAACTCAAAAGGACCTCAAAATACAATTCTTTATCCCTGTCCTTACTTTCCTCATGGAAACTTTTTTGTGTCAGATCTCAACTTTCAAACCAATAAATAAAAACCCAAATACTTTATTATGGGTGCTATACTTTTTCAGTTTGTTTCACTTGTAACCTACTAATGAATTTTTCCCTTCAGCAAATGGAAAAACAGTGATAAGAAATTTTAAGAAGTATTACAAATTACGACAATGCAGCCGTTTAGCACTGCTCTAAAGCCTGGCTATTCCTTGTTAACTTGGTTCATCTCATCTCTTTTATGTGTCTTGTACTTTGATAGGTCCACACAAATTATGGCAGAAGCAGTATGGAAATTCGTTAACGACCTTACACTAAATTATAAAAATATGATATGTAAAATATTTATACAAGTTACATTACTGTAATACAGAGCATAAAAAAAGAAAAAAGAGAAACCGTTCTTATTTATATATAATAATAAATACAATTATTTATTTCTGTTCAACTTCTTTCTTCGGCGATTCCGGCAGTTCAGTTTGGATTTGAGCCAATTCATCATCCCATTCTTTCTCAATCTTCGACCAATGGGAAAGTAGGTCTTTCTTTCTTTGTTCACGTCGATTGAAGTAGTAAGGAAACTGCTCACGTTCAACATTTGTCCATGTTGAACTATCAAGCAACTGTTAAATGTACAAATATTGAATGCAAAGGCAGTTGTAAACGCTTCCCAACAATACAAAAAGAAAAAAAAAATCCTTCCAAAAAAGGAACTAAAAACTTCATGAGGTTATTTTTCTAAGAAAAAAACCATGCTTATTCAGCCATCATACTATTAAACTTGTGTAGAGGAACACTATCATTTTTGCGCAGAAAATTTTACAGAGTAACAAGTCGACTCGAATTTGAAAGTTTAAGTCTTACCGCATCCGGCATATTATGAGTATCACGATTGTATGCCGCACCACCAATGTCTGAGCCAACTGTAAAACACAGAGATTTTTAAATTATTTGGACAACAAACTAACATGTGTTCATTAACAGAGATAAAGTCTCAATAATTTCCTGAAGCTTAATAGTTTCTTAAACTGCCAGCAACAACTTGTTAAACCTCTGGGTATTTAAGTTAATACTAAAGTAGTTGAATCAGTATAATGATTGCCTAATGTGACACCATTTCTATTCTTATGATTTTATACTGCATCCTCCTCTGAAACATCTAAAACTCATCCAGTCTGGGAGATTTAATACAACATGGACAAGAAGTTGCAATAATAAGTTTTTAAAAAGAAAGATCGACAAGAGAAATCTTGCAGAAAACAAATAAAATCCTACAAATTAATTTTGCTTGCTAATTTAAATATAATTTTAAGAATAAAATGTGTTACGAGTAAAAAAACGCACAACGAAAAGTAGCCCAATGTTTCCGTTCCCATATTTGGCGACAACCATCCAAATATAATAGTCGAGCTTTATCAGGATCATTTTCCTCCCTATATGCATCGAATCGAGCCCGCATAATTACCTTCTGGAAACGAGCTTCCAAGCTGAAAACTCACGCACGAAAACGACTGATTATGAAACAAAAAAGCTTGATGTAGAGCATAATAACTTGGAAATAATTCAGTGTTACCAGTAACTTTCTCCCCACCAATTTAGAAATAATTTTTCCTCGATAATAATATGTTCTTCTGCAAATAGTTCCATAAACAAAGACTTATAACAGAAAGAAGAACTTTAAATAAATATTGATCTATATCTCTTTTTTTTGAAATGAAAATGCAAAACTCGGTTTTCAAGCAACAAAACGGCTTTCTTGATGGAGTAAATTTTCTCACTTGTGAAAATTTGCATTAAACAACTGAAACTGACTACGCCCGACTTCATTATCATCAATTGAAGTAATCCTGCCTCAATTTCCTTCAAAATTACCACTACATAAACACATCAACTTTTCGCCAGAACTCTAATAACATATCGAGAAAGAACAGGGGAATAATCAGGTCAGTCATTAAATTTCATATTCACTGAACTGAAGAAAATGGAGAAACTTACATATCTATACCGTAATAACCATCTACTTCACGCATTGCTCGCTTAAACAACCGACATACTTTTTGACGATGTGATAACGCTTTGCTGAACATCCAAGATGGTGATTCCATGTTGATAAACACCTTCACCCAGACCGACCTCACCACTTCCTACGATGAAGTTTACTTAATTCCTCAATATATTTTTTTCCATGTTAGCGTTTGTCCCACTTGGTTGCAGGGTCAGCTACTTTGGACCGTTGTCTCCATACTTTTCAGTTTTGTGCTATGTCAGTTTTTAATCCAGCAATTCTTACGTCTTGAGTAAACGTAACTTAATTCTTAAAGATATTAAATGATAACTTAATTCCTCAATATGACGCAAGAAAAAAAAACAATGACGAAGAATAATCAATGCAAATTTCCATCAGTGAACGCTTGCATCGAGAGGTCCGTTTTCGATCAGTACGAGGAAAAGGGGTCGACACGAGAAAACTCGTTGAGATATCGACCGAACAAGGAACAAGGAACGGTTGTATCGCTTTTTCGACATTCAACAGAAATGAATACTGTCGAAAGCATAATGCATGATAATACCGCTACTTGCATAATACCATATACTTGAAAAGGCATATTTTTCGCACTTTTTTTTAATACTAAAACATTCAGTATTTTGCACTCATAAATTTGCCTGCACTATACTGATATAAAGCATGCGGTTACATCATGTATTACTGCACTCGACAACAGAGTAATAGATTATATTAAATATAGTTAGTACTCTAAAAAATTCCTCGAGCAGATCTGATGTTTGCTAGACATCAGATGGATCGGTAACATGGAATGACAAACAGGGTGATCAGAAAACGGAATCAATAGCACAAGCTGCAAATTACGGCGATATTTTTCCGCTGTAGAAACAGAAGACGAGCAATTATGAAGATAATTAGGATTGATGGAAGAAAAGAGATACAAATCATATGGAGCTATCCGTTAGCATAACTACTCCTCGCCACTACAACAGATCTATTCACAATTCCCTTAAACATTTGTCTGTTTCACGACAAAATTCATCACCTGCCAAGGGTAAATTTCACATTTCTTCCTAACACCGTAGATTCCCTATGCTATCACCGATGAACTTCCAACCGACATTCCTTGAAGCACATCGACATCCCTCGCCCCCAGTCCGACATTACCGGACCGTGAAATATGTGCGATTTGAAAAGACTCGGACCAGGTGTAGGAGCTCAGTAGTAAGCAGTTGCAAGGCAGTAGATACCTGAATATCCGATTTGCTGAAGGGGTCTTCGTGTAGGCCACCTAATCCCTCGGTCTCGAAATTCGGTTCCATCAATAGTTTTTGCTTTATCATCCGATAAATCTAATTCCTTTGTTGATTTAATTTCAAACGAGAAATCTCACTCGGGAAATGTACCAGCACGAGATTGCATTCGACCATTTATTCTGTTTTTGTTGAAGATTTTACGAAATAATAAAAATAATGTCGTCGTTGTACTTCTCACAAAATAACCTTCAATTTCATGAACTTTGACTTTTCTAGTGTGAAGTGAAAAGTTGACGGAGAAATTAGATTTACCAAGGAATACAGCAAATACTCGTGATAGAACGAGAAAGCTGCGATAATTCATCAGTACTAGCAGCCATCCGTAACATCTTAGTAGAAATTAAATGTTTGAAATATCAAAATTTAGAGAACATCGTACTCGTCGTAAATTATGGAATTTCATCATTTCTTTATTTTATTAAATTTCAATTTTTTCGATTCACAGCTGGAGTAATGCTTTGTTTCCCTCCAATTCTAGTCTGATCTTCCATCCCAATAAGAAATTTTCAAATTAATAATGTGTAAAGTTATTCCTAGTAACCGGGAAACATCAGAATCCTAAATGAATCCTTCGGTATGTCGCAATGTCAGAATGCGGGAATATCTGGCTAGGTCTGATCGTGCCATGAGAATATAGTAATTATTCAAACAAATTGGGTTCATTTTATTTGTCAGACAATCATAACATATGTTGATTAGTTTTTTTGTCGTACAAAATTTCATCCCAAATAAAATTGAAATTTCGATAACCTTGACAATAAACGGAAATCAATTTGAAACAAAAAGTCGCGAATAACTGTTGCTTTACGAACAATGTTTTGAGTAATTTCAACGATTATTAATCAGTCCAATTGAAATGAGATGAATTTCTTAAATTTAACAAAAATGTTAAGAAATCGGAGGAATACCAATGATTGACAACGCTGAGGAAATAAATGAAACATTGAATAACAGTTTCATCTAATGAAGAATGAAAAGAACCGTATTGGTCCAACCTGCATAATGCCAAAAATTAAAGCATACTGTAAATGGTAACTTGAAATTGAGCAAACGAGCAATCTTACATTCGATGCATTGAACATTTTTTCACCTTCAGTTTAATCATATCATCACGAAAGTAATTCACAAGATTTGCATAAGGTAAGCACCAAATTAAAGGGTACGATAGTGGCCAAGGCGACCTAAAGTTGAAATGAGGTAGGAAAGAGAAGGAATCTCAAACAATGATCTTTGAATGTTAACTTTTTAAAAAAGAATTTAACCTATCCTTTTTGCAATGTGAAAAATTGGAAAGTTATTAAAGAAATCCCGAAATTATCGAAAGAATTCGGTTTAATTAATTTTTTGGTTAAAAAAAATTTTTTTTGTTATTTGCATGAAGGAGAAAGAAAAAGAATAATGTTCATGCGGAATTCGGATCAGTCATGCTTGGTTCGGTTGTCCGGAAGTTTCCCTCAAAATACTGGAAACCACTGATTGTCAAGATACCTAAAGCTATTGCAGTTATTTCCTTTCTTACTGCCACTGACTCATTTCGTTGCTCAAATAAAACCTGAAAAATTCAATTAGAAGGAAAATTGTAAAACTGTTCTGAAATTCACTTTTTTATTTAATTTTTGGTGAAAATTTAAATTGCCTAAAAATTTTCCCAGAACTTATTTCCTGTTGCTCTTTGCTTCAAATTTAAGCGATTGATTAATTAGTAATGGTGGAGTGACGAGATCTACATACCTCTAGAAATGTTACGAAAATGAATGTTCCAATGGCAATTCCTTCGAGCACCATGATGATACCTTGTCTCCATGATTCATCCATTTCAACGCTCTGAAGCAGCTAATTATTAAATTTCATCAATGAAGTTTTCAGGGAATATTCCCTCAATGCACAGAATTTCCTCATTTCACCTGTTTTGGAAAAACTCTGATACAGTAAAAGAAAGGGTTTGACAGAAGTGCGACAATAATTGGTTACTGTGGAATGAATGCCAAATACCTGTAAAAATAATCCAGCAAATGACCCTACAGGTGTCATTAATGAATATATTGTTATTGTCACAATGACAATTTTAACTTTTTGCGCAACTGTCCGTGATATTTGTAAGCCAACACTGAATGCTTCGATTCCCTTATGTAGTAGAAGTGAGACAAATAACGTGATCATCCCGAATTTCTCATCCTGAAAAATTTTAAAAATTGAAAAAAAAGAATTTCCAAGCAACAATTCAGCACTAATTTTCAGTAAATAAGTATTCTAAAATATATTTGAAATGTTATTTGTGTATTTGTATAATTGCTTTTAATTACCATGTAATACTTTTGTCTAATCAAGTATTTTTGTATTTTGAACCACTGAAAATATTCAAATAAAAATATTGAAATTAAATACTTTCATAGTGTAAAATAATTTACAAATGTCGCAAAATAGCAAAGTTAGAGTACAAGAATCAAAATGGCGCCACAATGTCGAATATACGATGAGCTCCTTCCAAGGTTACCAGGCGCCAACTGGTCAAAAATGATGTGTCGCCATCTGATTGGCCCACATCAGAACAAATTGTTTATAAACTTGGATTATCTTTTCCCTTTCAATCAGTTCGCAAATGGGATTGACCGACTGTACCGCTCCGACGACGACTACCTAACCAGCTCTACTTCGACTTCAATTAATTTGGGCTTATTACTAGCTGTCTTTTTGTGTATTCTAATAAAGGTTTAATTACCCAAGTTCGACTTACCCCAGAGAGAGATCCCCCGCCAACAATTAAATCAACAATCCTCAAACTGCGACATTTCACAACCACAAAATATTTCAGAGATTATACATTGAATAATTTTCTCTTATCGAATATGCATACAATTACGATAATTAAATATACCAGATGTAATTAATTACTTTAATCAGCAAAATAAAGTACAATCAAAATAAATTAATAATTTTGGTTCATCAGTTTCCTATAAGGGTTTTACAGGTCGAAATAAAGGTGAAAATTCATGATTCCACACTTTTCCTTCTTCTTTTGTCTCACCCTCTCTCTATCTCTACCTCCCTTCCCTGTCTTTCTCTCTCAACGAAATTTCAAATTTTTAATGAAAATTTAATAATTACAAGTTACTAACCTGTACACCTAGAGCAACACCTTCAAGTATCGAATGAAATGACATCGCTATGGTAAATGTAATTGAATGTATTATACCGTCTGCTAATCGGCTATTACATCCACTTCTTTTGCGGATAACTTCAGCATCGGAACTTAAATTTAATTTCATTACCGATCAAAAATCAATAAAAACAAGAGTCCAAATTCAAAAATGTCGCTTTTTCAACTAAAATTGCAAACAATTTTCTTCAAATAAAGTTTTATTTTGCAGAAGATCAATTGGTGTACGTAGTTTATTAGCATGTGCCGTTACAGTACTACAATTATGCAAGTTAATTAAAGGCAAGTGGTTTCATCCGAACTTGATCAGTCATTTGAACAAGGCTGATTAGATGTATCACAGAAGCGGTCGGGAGGTAGCTGAATCAGAAATTAAGGTCCACAGGCCATTTAGAGATTTTTTTTTTTCTTTAGCGTTTATCCCGCTTGGTCGCAGGGTCCGCTTCTGTGGAGCATTGTCTTCATACGTCCGGCTCCATAGATGCAAGTTGTTGTTGTTGT
>JABVXS010000739.1:0-24141 GCA_013365335.1 Madathamugadia hiepei
TGTGTGCGTGTGTGTGCGTGTGTGTATTTGTGTGTGTGTGTGTGTGTGTGTGTGTGTATGTGTGTGTGCCACTCATTTTTAATGGTAGTGGATTAATTGGAAATGGTAAATGTTGAAGGGGAAGAATGATTGCGCACACCAAATAGAAAATTTTTTCGAGTAAATTACATCACCACTGATAATGTTCATATCAATTGTATCACAATTTATTTAAAAATTGCAATCATCGCTTTTTGTAAAATATTAATTTAATCATTTATTCGTTCACGCATCTCTTTCATGGACATTAAAATGATACGAATTATCCTAGCAAAATGTCGGAATATTGTGAGGGAATTTCAGGATTGTTTTAAATGAATAGCAGCCATTTGTTGGATAATTTCGAACTGCTCGTACAACAATAACAAAATGAAATTTCAAAAATTATAACTTCAACATTTTAGTACAATTTTCTTCGAATCCCTCCATTTCACTGACAATATCATCTCTCTTTTCTTCTCCTCCTCCTCCTCCTCCTCCTCCATCATCTTTCGAGAAAAAAAAAACTAACCAAGCTTGGAAAGGTTAGGCTTAAACAGACTGAACATTGGAGAATAGATCAGCTTGGCAAGGTGGTGACATCATCGCTTCCATAAATGACTGACTGTCATCAAGTTATATGCAACGAATTTATTTCTTTTTCATAAAGCAAAATTGAAAAAGGGAAGAGAAGGAAGTAATGATGATGATGACGATGATGATGATGATGAATTGTGAAACATTTCATTGATTTTTCATTATTTTATCGCTAATCAAATTGGGAGAGTGCCGAAATATTTGTGTTAACCCATAAAGTTTGATCAGGTGGTGTTCGATATTTGCCCTTTATTCTCAGCGACATCATATAGCATCCGAGAAAGCTGACTGCAAAATTTTTTTCTTTTTATTTTAGTTGCTCGAAAGGCAGTTTTTGGTGTAACAAACAAAAATTTCGATTCAAAAATTAAAATTTGAAAAAAAAAAGAAAGGAAAGAAAAGAAAAAAAAAAATGTGGAGACGGACGCATTGTTTATTGCATTTGTTCATTCATAAATAATAAAACGTCTCATAAAATATCATTGAAAATTTGATGAAAATTTTTAAAAAAAATCACAAAAAAAAATTGAAAATTTTGTGTTTGAAATGCTAAAAATCAACAGTACTGGTAATATAACTAATTTGTCTGCTCGGGATCAAATGAATCTTTTTGCGGGAAATGATAATTTGAGGACTGATGATATGATATTACCGCAAATAATTAATTAAAATTGAATTAAACGAATTTAATTCAGATATTTATTCAAAACAACAAAAAAAAACGAAGAGTATAGAAAGAACTATTAAGGAACAAAGAATGTATTTCGCTGGAAAAAAAAAATTTTTTTTTTTCAGTATTTTGAAATGCTTTATGCTCAATTATCAAAATTTCGTTGAAATTCCTTTATGCTGTAAGAACATGGGAACCAATTTACATATTGAATATCAAAAAAATCAATAAATTTTTGCATTAATTTATTGAAATTAATTAAAACCATAATATACTGAACATGTACTTTCACCACGTTATCACTGATACTATAGCAGGATGGGTAGCTGAATATTTCTGGATATTTCAATGGTAATAGTGATCGGTAGAATAGCGAATTAAACTGCAAAAGATCAATTACCATTAAATCAGCATTTCCAATCGATACTGTCTTTGAAAAAGTTACTAAAAAATTTTGATCGCAGTTGAAAGGTAACAAATGAACATCCGAAAAAGGTCATTCCTCACTTATCCAAGTGAACATTAGGAACGTTAATTGCTTCCGTAACCCTACGTCGGGGTCACGATAAAAACCAACCAATATACCTACAAGGAGAAAGTGATCGATCAATTTCTTGAATTATTTCAATGATAAGGATTTTTTCAAAGATTACAGTTTTGGTTCCAGCCAGGATCACCAGTGGTCTCCATGGTAGAAGCCACACAGTGGTGGAGAGGTTTGAGTGGTGTAACTAGACGGAGCTGCCCATCTCACGTTGAGGATGTCACATCAGGACCAGTACTCACCAAAGTGCTCTTCACGGGACCCTTGGGCAAGGTGACAAAGCGAAGGGACAAAAGTGAGTCATGATAGTTCGCCTAACCAGCGAGTGACTTAAGACAATGGTTAACACAATTTCTTACTGAGCAAGCCGGCAAAGGAGTTGTGAGGTCGACTCGAGGAAATTCCTTGAAAAAATCCACCGAATAGTTTTTTTTTTTTTTTATAGATGAAGTTATTGTTAGAAAACTTTAACGATGCTAAACCAATACTCTCAGATATCGTTGAATTGGAAAATCTCAGAAATCCCAAAACTCAGTTTTAACGTACTCATACACCACGGCAAATATTCCATCCTCTAAGGTATAATTAATTAATTGAACATTTGGAAGTTAAAAAATAATTTTTGAAATGATTGAGAAATTTTGCAAGCAAAGAGATTTTGTTTGATGACAATTAAAAATTGCTTAATAATTAACGTAAAATATGCGGTAAAACGTGAGGGATTTGAAGACCTCACGAGAAATCACCAAAAGGGTGGACCGACCAAATTAATGAAATATAAGGCAGAACGTGGAAACAGATTGTTTGAAACCGAGCAAAGTGGAGAATTGTTGTGAAAAAGGGTCGACACGAGGAAACTTGTTGAGATATCCGCCGAACAAGGAATTAACGTAAGCAGATGAATTATCTAAATGCATGTTGCACTGATGATTAATATTTAATTAATTTTACTAAAACTACTCTTCACCTCTAATCTAAGAAAAGTAAGGTGTAAAGATCAATCAGATATCGGTAAATAGACGTGATCTATTTATTTGAGGAATTTATTTTTTTTTGATTATTTGAGGAATTCAAAATTTTACCTAAACACAACGAAACTTCAAAAAAAAAATCATTACAAAAAAAAAGCTTTGGAATTCAGAGGTTGTCATAGACAGGACAATCTTTGTGCCATGGTGACAACTTATATGTACAAAATATCAGCAAAGGAATGTATGGACCGAAAACCATGAAAAATACAAGTGTCGTTTGGCATCTTTTTATTGGTGGTTGTGGTGGTACAAGCCATTTTATCGCTAGAAAGGTAGAAAGGGAAGATTGGTAAATGATGTTTAAATGAATTTTTTTTTTTTTTTGAAAAAAGCTTAAAAAGAATTAAGGTAATGAGAAATGCTTCAACAAAATTTATTCCATTTCAATGAAGAAAAAAAAAATAAAACGAAGGTGACAAAGTTGACAGAAGATTGATGTTGAAAAAAAGTAAAGGTGCACTTCCTTCTTTTTTGATCAGTATTAAAAAGACTTTGTATCTAACATACAGACAAGTTTTAAACAATCAGGTATAAACAGTTTGATTGAAAGAAGATATTAGTTAAAAGCATTCTTTAAAAACAACCTGATTTATTTTGTAAGACTGAACATACCACTGCAAAGTTCTATTTTAGGAACAAAAAGTGAAGTTCATTGCCCTTAAAAACTCTCATGTGTAAAATTTCAGGTAAATTGGACAAAATAGCTTTTCAGAAAGTGAAAATGAAACCAACAAAATATATGATTCGTTGAGTAATTACATCTTTTTTCCCTTCCAACAACACTAATCTCGACTTGTTTGGTTAACAAACAGAAACCTAAAAATGTTCCCGATCATTCCGAATCGCAACATTTGTTTGTTGCTTCGGTCTATTGGGAATGCATCGAACTGTAAATCAAAATAACAATCAGGGAAAATGATTCTTTCCGAATTTTCATTCCATCACTTTTAGTGATCTTTCACAAGAACTATTCCATGTATTTATTTCTCTTTATCCCATTTTGCACTCAAGTATAGTTAAAGTGTAATCCTAGCCATTTATAGTCATACCTCTCTCCTATAAAAATGGTTATACATCTGAATCAGCAGGGAATGTCATAAGAATAAATAGAAATACATTACAATGAAGGTAATTCATATATTGCTGAATTACATATTAAACTCGATATTAAAATTCAAATGTTTGAGAAATATCAAACTTACATTCCTCTATAAAGAAAAAAAAAATGACAGCAAGGCCTAACAATTTCCCGACAAAACTCTTTATTTTCTTTCATCTAATTCTTCTTAGTTTAGGAAGTAAAATTATCCGGCATTTCGATTTTATCCAACCTGCTCTAATTTTTTTAAAAGAAAATTCTGTATTTACAGCCAATATTTAAAATTAATTTACCAATCACTTTAATCAAAGAGATATCATTGTTCTACGTATAGCTGGCGAAGTTTAACAAAAATTTTTTGAAACTGTTAATTATAGAAAACATTTAGATTAGCAACAGTGTTACATATCTATTGAGAGATCAAAAGAAATATATTAAACAACATACAACCATGAAGTCATTTTTACCAATGTAAAATACCACAAGACCAGTAACAATAAGTGTTGCATTCTATTTATTAAGCACAAAAAATTTCGACAGATGCAACATTTGAGTCAAAAATTACCCACTCTACAATTTAAATGTCATTGGCATTTGTCCTACTTGTCGATGAATCAACAGAAGTGTTCTTTCGAAAATTTTAGGATCATCGGCAGCTTCAATGATTTTCTTGAATGTAAACAATGCCAAAAGTCTGTTACACAGAATATCGAACCGAATTTAACACCAACATTCATGCCAATTTCTTGTACCAAAAGCGAGCTCTAAAATCATCGCTGCCAGTAATAAATGCTGGCATTGTTGGGGAATGCCTGAAAGTCCTTGTCGCCGCTGTGTGTCCTGAAAGCAATCATGAGCATTGGGAAAAAATGAGGAATTTGAAAGTTAAGGAAAATAACGTAATAAACGGAAATATATTACCCAGTGCCAAAAGTCGTTTTCTATCAGAGTTGCGAGCATCCCATGAACAAAGACTGCCCGATTTTTCATCTGGGAATAATACTGCAACAAAAATTTGAAAGATGTGAAGAAATCAAACCAGAAAAAAAAACATGCATCTCAAGTAAAAGCGGTATTGTATATGAATCAAACGTATTATAAGCACACAGTGAGAAATTGTAATATTCATAACAAATATTACAAACCATAGTCTTCATTATGATTAAAAGATGCTTGTATTGGATACTCCTGCACACCAGTAGCACCAGCCCCAGTATATGCTATTAGACATCTGTTCGTCGATAGCTCCCATAGTTTAACAATACTATCCAAGCCACCAGTTAATATATACTGCAATTTCAGAAAACTATTTTCATTAACATAACTTTTCAGAAACACCAAAAACTTAGATTTACGAACAAAATAAACGGCCATGCGTTTCCAAAATAAAAAGCAAGTGATAAGTGAATTTGAGTAATAAAACTTCAAGCAAATCGTTAAGCATATTTGTTTCGAATCGAAGAAGTGCAATTCTAATACAGATAAAAAAGTACAATGAAATGACACGGCTGAAAATTACGCAAGAAGATTTACCTTCCCATTCCTTGTAAAAGTTGCACTGCATATTTGGGCACCATCATGAGCCCTCTGGAATGTTTCAATACAGCGATTCGAAATACCATCCCACACTTTCACATCACCATCCTTTGAGCCTGTCACATACAAGCGGGCGTTTTCGGAATAATTCACCTTAAACAGACCAAGCAGTTTGTTTTTCAAAATATAGTGTTTACAAAATGGATCAATTGTAGGCAGGAAAAAATTTAGATGAAATGGCATCTAAGTGAATAAGATTATTTAAAATATAAAGAAAAATTACATCCATAATGGTATCACGGTGCTGATCGGTGGGAACACAACAAACATAACATTGTTGCGTTTCGATATTGTATAAACGCAAAGTCGGATGGGTGGTTGCCACCAACAAAAATTCACCAGCTGGATGAAATGAGAGTGCTCGTATCGGTTCCACCTCCTTAATATGTTTTTTTTTTTTTTGTTTTTCCAAAACTTATAAACAAACATTTCGAGCGTTAAGATTCGATAAATGAATGGGTTAGGAAGACAGAAATGTCTTAGACAACAATAATTTGTCCAAGAGGCAAAGGAAATCAAAGAAAGATAATTTTACATGCAAAATAAAACAAACTGACAAAAATGGTCTTCATAGCTCGTTTCACTGCCGTTTTTGAAAAATCGAACATTTTCACAGTGAAATCATTAGCTCCAGAGACAATGATCTGTTCGCGCGGATGAAAAGCGAGGCAATTAACTTCCTATCAAAACAAAAAAAATTGGTATTTTAATAAAAGATGATACTCTGCAAATAACCGCAACGAAATTTTCGATAAAAAAATAAAAATTCAAATGATGAGAACTGCCTAAAAAATCTTCATTCAGGCAAAATTAACCAATCTTAATCTAGAGAAAAATCACTTTTTACACGAGGATAACAGAAAAGATTACATCAATGTGATCATAAAGAGTTCGAATGATCGGATGTTGAGCATCGGGTCCATTTTCAGTTAAACTCACCTCACCTCTGCAAAATCGTTAATAAATAACATAAACCAAAAGATACTACTCTGTTTCCATAGATACTAGATTTGCTTTGAACTTAGGATGTACCTAACTTCGCGAGCAATTATTTTTTCAACATCCATAATTTTGATAGAGCAATCTGTCGATCCTGTAGCTAACAGCGTTCCTGAAGAATAAAAACCCTGCTAAATTAACAAGATCTAACCAGACATGCCATTCGAAGAAAAATCTACTATACTTGGGAAATCAAAACAACACTAGAAAGAATGAAATCGAGAAAAGATAAAGTAAAAAGATTAGAAATTATGGGCTCAAAACTTGATCGTACCATCAGAATTAAATGCCGATGCACGACAGGATGATTTATGAGCTGTAAGGTAAATTGTTTCATACATGCTTGGCTCTGGCGATGTTGGCTCAATGTCCGCGTCATATTCCAGATCAAGACCTGAGGATATATCCATCTGAAAACATTAATAGACAACATATATCAGTACAATACAACATCAAACACTTACATGGAGAGAAATCTCTAATATATTACCTGTATAATACCATCCTTTTCCTTCGGATCCGGTTCATCAACGAACTGTTTCGCCATGGACACCAGCCGAAATAGTTTATCAGATGGTGGAGGTGGCTGTGCTGAGCAACCAATTGCAGATGCCAAATTCAATGCCAGTTGTTGATGCCCATCATAAAAAAGTTGTCTGTAATGAAAAACTTCCATAAAAAAAGTGTTAGGTTTCCTTAACTTCACCAAATGGGTGCAATCAAAAACTTACAGCAAATACAAAATTCTGGAAATTACTGACACAATCAAATCTCTACACGTTTTACTTGTTTGTAATGAAATGACAACTGAACACGCAAGAATATCCTTCCAACATTAGAAAACAAAATTTAGCAAAGAATGAAAAAAAAAAAACTATAAACATTAGCTTACCCGATAATTAGTCGGTACATATAGTCGCGATCTTTAATGTCTGGTTTCATCGTGATTTATTCTTCTGAAACAACAACAAGAACGGTTTGTAGAACCTTAAGCTTCACAGCAATGTTAATCAAACACAGGTCTCGTTTTTTCTCGAGCATATTTGAAGATAAATAAAAATTAAAAAATTTAGCAGAACGAAAAAAGAACTTGTCCGAACAAATATACTCGCTCAGCTGTCCGAGCAAGCCTCTCAGATGTAAACACTGCATGCATCCACGACAAATAGTTGTAATACAAAAATTTTTTAAATCATGAAAAAATTTCAACATTCCAATGAGAGTGAAAACATTATGAAAATAAGGAGACAATAGAGAATACAGAGGTTTAAAAATAAGAGAGTGAAAAAAACTAGAAAAGAGAGTGTTTTTCATTTCATTTCATTTTAATGAATGTTGATGTGAAGGGATATTACGTGAAGAATGAGCGAACAAAACAATGTATCACTTCAATGTTAGTCAAAACTTTGATACAAATGAAAAGTGGTAGGATAACATGCAAAGTTTTTGGAATGGGTTTGACTACGACTTGCTACAAAGAAAATTGGGCCTGAACTTTAAGCTAGGCTTGTGTAGTGACGGCAGGGTATTGCGAGTAGGTGGTTGGCTGTATTTGGTAGAAACAAAGTAAACTTGTTTTAAATAAGGCAGTATTTTTGCTTTTTCCTTTTAATTCAACTTTTTTTGATTCAATGAATGTTGACGTTAACTGACATCACTTGAAGAATGGGCGAACAAAACAATGTATCACCTCAATGTTGGTCAAAGCTTTTTTGTATAGCGCAGTCTGCAAATGATGGAAGTAGCAGAGAATCACGCCAACTTATTTCTCAGCAAGTAAGATGTTTTGAATTTTTTTTCATTTATTTCAAAACCTTTACAAAATTAGATTTGCGTTGCGATATAAAGCGGCAAAATTTTTGTGTGTTTTATTTGCGTGGTTTGTATAAAGGTTTTCAGGACCGTAAATTCATCGAGAATGCGATGGTTGAAGCGGTGCACTCATCAGATCCTGTGAGAAATATGAAAAAGTATATTGAAGAGCTGAAAGTGATTGGAAAAAGTAAGGATCACGTTGATAGTGTACCTGAAATTGTAAATAATTTGGAAGAACTGGTTTGTGATATGGACTGCGCTGCTGACTTCTGCAAGTTGGGTGGCCTTGCGGAAATAATGAGGCTCTTGGTGAGTTTTTGAGCTCTGATACTGCTGGGTGCTTTTCCTCCATATTTTCAATTTTAATGAACAAATTTGATAATATACTTAACATATTTTATCGCGGCTCCTTTCAGAAAAGTGATTGTGATTCATTTCGATGTGAAATAGCTCGATTAATACCAGTGTTGGCGCAAAATAATCCAAACGTTCAGAATTTCATTCTGGAAACCGACCTATTACCTTATTTATTAGATGTTCTAGAAGAAACTGATGCATCTGAGGTTTATTTGGGTTGTATTATTCCTTTCTTTGTTAATTTGTAGCTTCTTTAACCTTCAAATACGGAGAAATTTAATCTTTAGGACTATGAAATTCAAAATTATTTCATAGCTCTTTTTACTTTTTGCAGGATTTATTGGTGAAGGTTTTAAGCAGTTTGTCTTCAATTGTTCGAGCGCATGAAAAATTATTCAGGCAAGCTATTTGTTGCTCGATCTGCAGAACTTATAACAGTTTTTTTAATGTAGTGAATGTGAACCAAATTTAGAAGCTAACTGGTGCCGTTACATCGTGTCTTCAGATCCAGATGGAGTTTTTTTTTCAGTCAATTCTTGCAATTAAAAGGTCTGGAAAGGATCGAGGGTGTATTCCAGAAAGCAGTGGATACGCATGATTTAAAGTTAGCCAACAAAGCAGTTTTGATTACAACAAGCATAGCAGTAAGCCTTGGACCTGGTAGCATCTCAGTTCATATTCGTAGATTTTTATGTATTTGAAGCATTTTCTTTTTCAATTGAAATGAACATTTCCCACTAATTTTTGTTTGACATCTAAGGGATTTACTGTTATTGCTTTCTGTCCTTCTATGGTCATGACTTTCTTCTAGCAATGTGTATGATACATAAAAACCAACGAGTGATTTGTCCTATGTTTGAGCTAGGGGTTTTAAATTTCTACATATCGTTGAGTAAGTTTCATACTGAGATGGCACTTCAGGATAAGGAATAATGTTCAGTAGTCAAAATTTTAAGGTAATATCCATCACTATTTTTTTTTTTTGCAGATGTGGAACATTATAATATTCTACCTGCTTTATTTCGCATGACGCTACAGTTACCGTCAGATAGTGTTGGATGCTCTTATTTCCTTGATTATCTCGTGAGTATAATTGAGGATAAGGAAGAAGAGAAGAGTGATGTAAAGAAAGATGAATTCCAGATGAATTTTCTGGAGCTTGACAATCATTCAAAGCAACATTTTCGTGATTTTTTGAAAAGGCAATTGGATGAGGAAAGATTCCATCGAAAGGTGCATTTTTATATTTCTCATTCGTTTTAAAAATGTTTTTGAAACGACCGGGCACGATTTAATATAGCCACAGATTAGGTTGCGAAGCCTTAACTTTGCATCTGTGGATTTTTTAGAAAGGTTAGAAGGTTAAACAAACATTTACGGATCGGTTAGATTTTTCAGATATAATGCAAATGTCAAGGATTTTTCACATGTACATAGTTTTTCCTGAACATATTATTTTTGAAATATATTAAGTACGTCTCTAGTTTCCTTAGTTTTCTATTTGTTATTACTTCCATGCTTTTTAAATATATTTAATCATATACCGCTTTGTTAGAAAGCCAGCTACTGCTTTTCTCAACTGCAGGACTGCCTAGGACGTCTCAAAGAAGTGATTATGTTATTGGACAAAGAAATGAGAAACTTTCCATTGGAAGGAGTATCAGAAACATCAAGTAACTTGTGATACTATTTGTTTGGTTTATTTTCTCATAAATAAAAATATATTTCGATTTTAGTTTGTGCTATTCAAGGTATATAATACCATATAAAGATCTAGTTATTGTAACGAAAGAGAGAATGAAATTTCTAAAAAAACTTGAATCTTTTCATCTAATTTACAATTTTTTAGTTCTAATTAGAGCATGATATTAGAAATGACCTCTTTGATTGTATGGATTTAATAAATCAACATGAGCCCTTTGAAATTTATCTATTTTATCTTTTACCAAAAACTGATTGTAATTACCTCATTTTTATTGCGCTAAGTGACTTGAAGATCCCCAGCGTTATCAAAGCATTGTATCCATCAAACATTCCACCAAAAATCACTGGTACAACGAACAGTTTTAGAATTTCTGATTAAGATTATAACTTTAACAACTTTAAGTTCACTGTGGATAAATTTTAAGTACTCAAAACAACTTGGCACGGCAGGTGAAATGCAGAATGTACTGATCAGCGAACGATTAAACAAACATTACCAGATGAATTCAGCACAACGAGAAACTGCCCGGGAATCAATATTTATTAGGGTTTATTATGATTCTCTTGGTACTAATAACAAATGGAAACAATAAAATATAACTTCAACATCAAGTACAATAAGAAACCAGCACCACCATCAAAGGCACTAAATAGGCACCGGTGTGGAAGTTGCGAGAACTCGAACGACTTTTAGAATTTTATACAAAGATTTATTCGGTTGAAGAAACAATAGCTCTTTAAGCCCAAAAACCCTACACGTGCAAAAACAAACACAAGTCTACTTGCTCATGGAATTGAGGATCAGTCATATTTGATGGCATGAAAACTCCTTCAATCACAAAAGATTTCTCCGGCAGTTTTAGAAACTTCAAATCTTGACAACTAGCAAAAAAATATATAACAACCTTGCGCAATCGTATGAACGATTTCCTTCAACATGAAAAAGATTCACTAATTCCCGTATTATTCCTGTAAATTATCCGAAGTACCACTGCTGTTAACGCCAGTTCTGTCCGTAAATCCGTATGGTACATCTTGGATACTCACCAAGTGGTAGCGCCTCAAGTGAATGGCAAATGTTGCACGGCTACTAAAATTTCTGTTGCATGTTTCACAGTCGAAAAGAGCACTCTCTGAAACAAAATATTTCTTCGAACTTCAGTTTAAGGAATTCAGTTCATGACACCACTGTAATACTTTTATTAAGCACAGGCTTCCCAAATTTTCAAAGCAAGCAAATCTGCTGCTTTTACTGCAAAACAAATTTATTTCCAATTTCTCACTTCGCAACATTTAAGGAAACTAATTATCTGCATTATTTCATTGAGATTTCTAAGTTGAATAATGTATTAAAATAATGAAAAAAATTTTCTAAATATTAATCTTCACAAAACAGTAACCAAACATATAAGCAGAAAGCAAACAATATTTCATGTCTCTACAAGATGAATCGTCAAATAGTCGTATAATCACGAGCAAAAATTTACCGCTATGCACAGCTAGCATGTGATCTTGAAGTTTGGAAGGACATGAGAAACGCTGTGTACATTTTGGAATTTCGCAGGCATATTTCTTCAGTTTGACTTTTTCTTGGTACTTCTTAAGATGCACACGATTCCAGTGTCGTCGGGAATTGTAAAAATCATAAAAGATCTTTCCACACTTACGGCATTCATATCCGCCTTTAAAAGAAGCTGTAAACCCGAAAACTACTGGAATAGCATCCAGCTTCAAAAGCTATTTAAAGACTTGATGTCTAACGTCGTGTCTACTTCAAAAAGTTGATGTAGGAACAGATGTCCAAGATCTTTTCTCTAGCTCAAAATCCATTTGAAACTGCTCATTAGCACCTGACGCCAAACTTTCGAAAATTTTAGTGAGCGAGCATCTCAATCTTAGCATTTTAGTTCATTTCATCTTAGAATAAAGTATAATTTCATATAATGAAAAAATACCTGCTTCCGAACAAATGAATGACTTTTTTCTCGATGCTGTTTGATCGTCTATCCCTAAACTATCAGACTGAGTCGATACTTTCACGGATTTTTCTCGACAGGCATCATCAGAATTATTTTGCTCCGTTTTAAATGCTTTTATAAATTCATTCCCACCACAGCAATCAATGCAGTCATCATTGTCATTTACCGTTCCATCATTTTCTGTTGACAAAGAGGCCACACCCTTTTGTGATGGTATTTTTGGTGAAGGTTTCTGCATCTTGTCCACCGCTTCAATAAACCAATTTACCTTATATGAGGGAAATTGTAAATAATCTTCGAAAGCATAATTTATATTACTACTAAAGCTAATGAAATATGCTTCAAAAAGATTTTGAAAGTATTATTGCATTTATATAAAATGAACATTCAAGCATAAAAAATTAAAGAAATTAAAAGTGTGAAATGTTCAGTTTTTAACCTCTGTGCAACACACCAAAGAAAAAAATAGCCTCGTTTAAATAAAAATAGGCATTACTGCTGTACAATGTAGCAAAACAAAACTCAAATTAAAAGACACAACAATTGATGTATTTCTACAAACTTTCGAAAACTCATTGCTAAAAAAACCATTCGTTAAAAATTACTCCTACATTTGTCCAAGGATTATTTACAGAAAAAACATACGTGGAGCATCGTCATAGATATTGACAGATTCGCTGCCATGAAAAGTATTGGCAGCAGTTGATCCTTCTGCTGCTGGAGAAAATTTTCTCTCTGTCGAGAGGTCAACAGCAAGATTGTTTTCAGATTCTGGTGATTCTACCAGCACCTCAACATCTACAGCTCCAATACTCTGAACGCTATCGCAGTGGGCTTCCTCGATGTGCCGTCTCAATCTGTAATGAAAAAACAAACAAACAAAAGGAATCAAGTCACATGCAACAATCCTCAACAGCTCAAAGATTTTCAAGGATCTGTGGCAACTTAGATTCTGAGTTGCAGTTCCATTAACAGATTCTAAAGTTACAGTTCCATTAACAAAACCGTTTTTCGATTTTTCAGGTCCAAAGAGAAATGATCAAAGCACTTGATAACATAACAAACCTATTGTAGGCAACTGTTGCAACACATCCATCAACTGTGCAGCGAACACCATTCTCATGACATCTGATAACATGTTTCCTCAGTTCTGATTTGACGCTCGATGAATATGCACATAAATGGCATCGATGTATAATTTGGTGAGCACGACGCATATGTGTACGCAGTTCGTTAAAACGATTAAAACGTTCCGGACAAAGTTCGCAAGCATTAGCTACTGAAATCATTTCCCGCATAGAGAAAAAGGAAGTTGGAAATTGCAAATATGCCATGAAAAATTACATCTTCCTGAATTTTACTTTATTTTATACTAAGCATTCAAATTCAAAATCTCACAACTGACGTACACGAGTGATTTGAATTGATATGCAGACGTAATTTATTAGGAAAAGGAAATCTTGCATCACAGTTTGGGCAAGCATGCTTCCTCTCTACCCGTTTTTTTGTCGCTTTCCGACATCTTGCCACGTTACCCATCTGAAAATTTCGTTTTATTATCTTAATCTGTAGTCCAATATTTAGTAAATACCTTAATCTTTAGCCCAATATTTAGGAAATAGTAGCAAGTTCAGAGTTGATACCACAAAATGCAAAGGTCAAATGAGCTGATTTATAAATGCATTTATCAGAGAATACCACAAAAATCCGTGCACAATAAAGTCAAACGAATAATAGAGCGCAAAACAGCAAAATTGAAGTAACAAGATCAATGAATTCAAACTAAAAAACATGTGCGAAAAGCAATGTAAGGGAAGAAAGAATTCTTCATTTTCTTCAAAGAGCTTAAAGTAATAATGTATGGCAGTTAAAAAATAGTGCAAAAAAAGCCGGTATCGGAATGAGATAAAACAATCACGGCTTCGCAAAATCTGATCCTAATTTTGTTTCGCTGCTATGAACTACTCTAGATGAATTCTGCTCAAGACGCAATCGCCGGTATCGGAGCTGATATCATCATCAGGTGATCCTATTAATGCAAATGCAACATCTTCCTTAGAAGAAATTTTTTCCTGAAATTACAAAATTTTTACTCTATGGAAATTTTATGAACAGTCAAAGTCCATATAGAAAAAAATCACAGCTTAAAAAGAAAAGCAAGATGAAATTGCACACAGAAACAACTAACCATCGACATATGCATGTCGGGTGGTTCCAAATCCGACGTTTCTGCAATATGAATTTGTTCCTCAGGAGTTAACAATGAACGACTTTGTTGGAAAGGGACATTTTGTAAATCAAAAACACGTTCGAAGTTCTAAAATAGTTTTCTACCAAAGATACGATATAAATCGGTTAAAATAAATGTAAAAGAGAATCTAAAAAAGCAAAATAAAACTTTAACACCATAAATCATATTTGTATTTGCAGTAAAAATGCAACAATTTACAAAAATACTGCAAGTATAATTATATCCATTTTAACCCGTTAAACATTGTTGTTTGATGCCAACCTCACCTCCTGTTTCGTTTTTAACCTTTCTGATAACCAAACTGGGTTCCTACGACGGTACCCCACAACTTCATTTATGGCATTTTTCAAATGCGAGGTATCAACACACACATCCACAGAGACACCAGATTGTTGATGATGCAACCATGAAATGAGATTTCCAACCTAAATTTACTTGAAATCAAAACATTGAAAAAAAGCAGAAACTTTAAAAACAAAAGCACAGTTTTCTGAAACAAGAAATATTTCACAAGAACAGGCATACCTGCTCAGGCAATTTGAATATATTGAACGGTAAAACGATAAGCTCTTCAGGGATCACTGAGGACGGAGAATAGGTCATATAAGCAAATGCAAAGCGCAAACTTGCTTCTGATAATAGTTTTCCAGTTTGGCTGGTGACATCTTTATTGTATTCCTAAAAATTTTTGAGAAAAATAGAAAGTTTAAAATTTTGACGGAGAAGTTAAACTAATCAATCTAAAACGCGTCCCATACAGATAAATGCAATATGATTACAGACCAACCGTCATCAACATATTGAGCGTGACAGAGAAGAATTCTGGAAACGGTTGCCGCTGAATAAGAGTTTCGCCGTGAAAAACAGCATCTGCTCCCTCAGAAAAAATAAGTACTACATGGCTAGCTGCTGTAAACTTGTTGACAAACCATCTCAACGGAAATATTTCTGAAAGTTCTCTCCATGTAATGGGTATAAATTAGAAAAAAAGAGAGGAACAGATAGACGACTGAAAGAATTTCCGTGAATACAGATGACATGCACACATGAAATCATTAATGAAATCACAGAGTAACCTCATAAATTTACCTTCAATCTTTTTTTTAAATATTGTTCGATGCTCAGTAAATTAGCGGCACAGAAAGATGTAAATACCTGAATGTTTTAATTCAAACTGATCAATAAATACATCTACATTTGCGTCATCCTGCAACATTTTCGCAAGTGCAGCGATGCAATCAGTATGAGGTTCGGAGTCGTCTGTGTAGGCGATAAAAACACTTGTTCGCTGCGAAAGTGATATTTCTTGTAAAGGTATTTTGTGAGAGCACTTGGAAGCCAAAAAAAAGTACGAAAAAGATATAGCAACAACGATACACAATCCCGCAAAACCTGGAATATAAACATTATCTGTGATAAAAAAAAAAACAGTAATTACGACCATGAAAAAAATGCTTACGCATCCAGAAAAGTCTTCAACAAAAAAAAAGGACTGATAATCTATCTGGAAATTTTAAAAGCTCAATTATTTTGGCTTATCCGCTTATTCAACAGTCACTGTGATCTCAAGAACAAAGGAAACAAGGGAGAACAGAAAAACACAAATACTGAGATGACTATGTCAGTGTCCAGCTTTGCTCCGCATTTTGGGGCGAAAATAAAATTTTATACAGTTTTCCCTTAGTATAGCTTCAAAAACAAGCTTTTTATTACGGATTTGAATGCATGACAAAATTTCCGCTAATCTGGAAATGTAATAAGACTTTGGCATTTCAAACTGCATTAATCTCATTAGCATTCCTAACACCAATAACAAACTTGAAAATTAAAAATTTTCAAAAAGCAAAAACAAACCAATGATGCAAATTCCATTCGATAGTAAACCATGAGCAGAATCCAAAACCCTAATTTTATCCTCCTCAACCATGAAATGAAGTTTTGTACTCGGACATATCGTGCACTTATTCACGGTGTCGTTGATACACATCAAATCACATTCTAACCGGCTAATGTACAAATATGCAGTATAATTCCCAGATCGGACATTCTCCCATTCATATTGGACGGCAGTAAAATCCAATGAATTCGTGAAAAGATAAACAAAAGAGGAATCGATCGTTTCAAATAAAGCAACAGAGATTCGAGTAGCAACTAAAGATGGCTGTCTCTCATAACGAATCACCACTCTCTCAAATACATCTTTTTATGGTAATAAATGGTTCATAATGTTATATCGAAAGAAACTGAATGGCGAAGGAAATATCAGAATGAAAAATCTTGGTTTAATAAAAACTTATTACCCACGCACTTACATCTTGGAAGGTTAAATCGACGTATGCAAGTGGTGACCAATAGCTACCAATATCTGCAATATTGCTATCATAGAAGCGACTTATAACGGGGCTCACTTGAGTTTCTTCTGGTATCGTAACAATGAATGATTTGCTGTAAATTTGGTAGTTCGAGTTAAAAAATTTTCAGCATTTTTTTCGCAAAATCTTTAATTTTCAACAGAAGTTTATCTTCCTTTGTCTTTTTAGTGACTACTACTATGATTTCTATAAGTCATTTAAGCACTCATCAAAACTAAATGATTTTGTTTACTAAAGTAACACTATGCACCTGCAAAAATTTGGAGCACACGACACATTTACACGATAATGAGAATAAGGAAAAAGTCGAAAACAATGATAATTAAGAATGTATGGATAGATGGTAAGATTCGGTTCAGAAAAGCTCATAGAACGACAAGGCCATATCATACGACCCCACCTTCGATACTGTTCCTGAAAAACGAGCTCCTTTACGTTATCAGAATTCCAGAATCAAAAAATCCAGTAACCACATTGGTTAAAGCTATGTCGAAGACTTGACCTGACTCAGAAAACCGAGCTCGGTAAAAAATTATACACCATCGAACACAGAAATAATAAAATGCAAAAACAAACTTCGTGATTATAACAATAATCGTCTTCCAAATTTGGCGATTGTAAACATTCCAGCCGAAGAAAAATTGACGAGATTGGGTTGTTTATCCGTATAGAAATATTAAGCAAAACGTAAGGCAATCTATAAAATTCAAGTATCTACACTACAGATCTCAGAATTAAATTTCAAAAAATTGACAGTGATTTAACCATTTCATCACTAAAATCTCCAGCTTGAATAAAATAATAACAGAATCTGAATAAGACAGGACAAAATCACTAAAAACTAGTGCACAACTTATCTTGCATAAATGCACCCACTCTGTAAAAATTGGACTCCTTGGAAAAATGAGCTTGTATTATTTCAGCAAGAAAAATTAAAAACTTACATGTTGGTGCCATTTGGCAATACAGGAACGGTGAAAAAATTCACAATCAAATCATGAGAATCACAAAAAGAGAGAGGTGGTACCAACAGAGACTCTGCCTCATCACATTTCTGTGTATCATTTTCGAATATGTACAGATTTGGCACAACTTTAGACTTATGTAAGTTGCGAGATAAGGCCTTAACCTCTTCTCGACATTCAGCAGAGGTATACTCAAAAAAAAACAAGTTCCAAATGTACAAAATTGTTGCCAAAAAAGACTTGAAGCTAAAGAAATTTCTCTTTATTACACTGTTAACGTCTAACATATTCTGAGTTTTAAAAGCAGGTTTTCTAATGGTTGTCTGGTTGCTCTGATAATCTTTCCTTTTCTTCTCTAACAACTACAGGATGAACTTCTTCTTTCCTCGCTTCTTCTTTCGATTCTACTTCTGATGAACTTAACTGTGACGACCCAGCATTGGTTTTTAATTTGGTTTTTTCTTCACGACTGCATCGCGCACGGATGAATGTCTTTGGATGTATTGGTAGTACTCCCCAAAGTCCTGAATTTTCAAAACATAAAAAAAAGTATAAAACGCTGAAAACAGGAATAAGTAAACCACGCAAATAATAATTAAAGTCGAAAGTCGATAAATATACTGCTGAAAGTACCTAGAAGTTCCAAAAGAGACGGCGATATGTGTGCATTACGTTCTCCAATCCAATATTTCACACGAACAATATTACATGCCACTAATTTCTCGTTAAGGAAATTAGGCAGCGGGTCAAAAACACCAAGCTTAATTGAATGATAAGATAAATTGGCCATATTTATTTTACTGTATCCAGTTATGAGAGTACAAACACCTAGTTACCAGATATGCTCAAATTATTATTAAGTCAGGAGCTACTAAAGCATCAATTTCTGCGCATGACCAACTTTTTTAGGAAATAGTAAGTCGATTCTGTACGTCCAGCATATTCCATTGAACCAATACTTCTAACATGAAAGAATCGTGCACACATGAGTAGTCGGTTAAAGAGGAGAAGTAATTACCTCTTCAATGATACTTCCTTCGTGATGTCGTCCGTAGGCTTTATCAGGTAATACAACAATCCGATATACAGGACGGTTTTTACATCCAAATAATGCCAAACCAATAGACGGTCTACCAGCTAAGTGTTTCAGTTTGGCAGCATTCCTTAGCATCTCTTTGGTTCGTCAATAAATTAATAAACATGCAGCAGCACCTAAGTTGCGCTAATTACTCCAGAATTAATAGAACATCCAACGATTAACACCATCAGAATCCACAAATACAAGTGGGAAACAACGACCGAAGCGATTTTTACTGAGATTCTATGTTTCACTTTAAGGTGGTTCACCAATGAAAATTCCAATCTCATAACGCATTACGGTGACAACGCTTTTCCTAATTAGCAGAGCACTGTGTTCCCCTGATTGAGGCTTAAATGCATTGCTTCTATTTCTTGATTTTACAAAGTAGGCAAATTTCAGAATTTTACTGTACATTTGGCAAGTACTTCTTTTTTCTATGCCATTGGTTTCGATGCATTTAAAGCATTCCGTCCTTACAATCGCAGAAGCCAGTAGTAAGCGAAACATCGCTGAATGTCTTTGTTTTCGAGTAATCATGAAATCAACAAGTATACCTACAGAATGTAGTAGCAAATGTAGTTGATACTTGCTAGATTGTTGACCTCATAACCTTTCTGATGTTCCGTGAATTAGACAAAAAACCAAACAAAGCGCTTCACAATTTATTCAGAATTAAAAATTTTCAAAAAATATATATTTCAACGCTTTTTTTTCATATTGTGTTGTGTTTCTACATTTTTGAACAACGTTCATTCACCGGACATCATTTCAAAAAATTCTGAAAGTAAACTTTTAGCAGATATTAAGGAGAGACCTGAATAACAGGTTGCAGAAAAACTGTAAACTTGAATAACAGGTTACAGAAAGCTGGCATACCATCACTCAATTGTATTAATACGTTATATCCTTTTATTTGTTGAGTAATATTTTTTTAATTTGAAAAGTACTGAATTTCGAAAATTATAAAAGGCATAAAATGTAGGGAATAATTTTCAAAAAATTCCTGGGGAAAAAAACTCGAAATCCAGAAAGAGTGAATGTAATTTAGCTTACCATCAAAGTCAACAGTACCCGAACCATCAGTATCAATGTCGGCGATCATCTCATCCAGTTCCTCTTCCGAGATATTTTCATCCAACGCCCGTAAAATATCACGTAAATCAGATACCGCGATATAACCATTACCCTTTAAAAAAATTAAACATATCAAAAAAAAAAGAGAAATTAAAGATTTTTCCTAACCTTTTATTGATTCAAGACGCTGGCGATCAATGCCATGTTAATTAAGCCAATTAAAGAATGGAAATTAAAATTACTCAAGTACTTAGTTCTTTAATTAGTCGGAGCAAATCTGAGAACATTTCAATTGTGCATCATTCTTCTCCGACAAGTAGAAATATAATGAGAGAGAGAGAGAGAAGGAGAGAATGAAAGCGAACAATTCACGAATGAGAGAGAGAGTCGATGATACACTTTTAAAAACTTTTCGCAAAACTTTATGCTTCAAACTTGTTCATTAATTAATGATTTTTTACAAAGTACTAACTACCTCTTTGTCATACAAGTGAAATGCTTCACGTAATTCTTCCTCTAAACCCGCGTTCTCACCTTCCACAACAAAACTTGCAACCATTAGTGCAAATTCCTCAAATTCAATCTCGCCAGATCCTACAGAAATACATTGAATTATTCACTATAGAATAGCATTCAGTATATTCGAATTTCCATTTTGGGTTTCATCTGAAATTGATTAGAAATTAATCAACTTTTGGGATCACTTGCAACGAAGGTGATCCGAATCAAATCTGTCCAATTCTCCTGCTTTTTCTGTCAGGTGATTTAATAGTTTTCTCTTGGAATGGAGTGTTCCTTGTAGATTCCAGGATTCCCAAATACACCTACAGTTATCACTGTATTCAAATTATCAAAACTCGGAGTGTTAGATGGAGAGCCAAAGATTCTCAAATACCTACAGTATCCAAAGTGTGCGAAGTTTTTTAAAGACAATATTTTGCAAGGTGGCAAATTTCATTTAAATTCTAAAACTGCTAGATGTACCATCAATATCAAATTCTTTAATAAGTGCTTTTAAGTCTCGCTCCTCGAAAGCTTGGCCCATTGTTCGTAAAATTTGGCCAATTTGTGTTGCTCGGATGAAACCTTTGCTTTCTTTGTCAAACATTTCGAAGTATTTTCGAAATTCTAAATGCACACAAATTAGATGAGAAGGTAATTAAAAAATTTTTGACAATTTCAAATTTATCAAATTTACAAATGTTAAAAGTGTCACAAATGTAAAAGTTATTAAGGCGTTCAACGGAGGACAAAGGTCATCAAAACATCAAATTTGACTATTGAGTACTCGTATTTTTGGCAAATAAACTTTATATGATGATATCAATGAATTAAGCAACAGATAACGGTAATTGACGTACGTTTAACTTGTTCCGGTGAAAGTTGACTTACAGCATCTGTAGCATCTCGTGTTCCGTCCTATAATATAGCATGTTGTACACCTGGCTAATTAATTATCCGCAACAAGCATGAAGTGTGGAATGCGTCTTACAAAAAAAAAAAAATTTATCATTTTTTCCACAGTTCATTGGAAATGGATTGGTATTGAACTGGAGCAATTTATAAAGGATCAAAATTAGCTAACCATTTATTGAAAAAAGAAAAGTTTATGAAGCAGTGAATTAGGTAAGTAAGCGACTTTGATGGGCAGGAAAAGTACTGCTTAGGATGAGAGTGAAAGAGAAGTGAGGAAGTAAGTTTAGCTGGGAAGGAAGGAAAAGTTTTGTTGAAATCCTGAAGAACCGGATGTTTCCATTGTTTGTTTTACAGCCAAAATTATTTCAGCTAGCTTGGAATAGTGAAAAATTCTCATCTCTTGCTTATTTGCTTATTTTACTGAAAAATTGGAAAAAAAATGATGAATTTAAATTTCTAAAAAAAAAAATTTTTTACAAAATATCACAAATTAAGTTTTAAGTTTCTCGGTCATATGTTTTGCTGTTTGGCATAAATTTGATGCCATCGAAATTTTTTAGCATCCTTTTAGGAAATTAGGAAATGACCTTTTCCGGAGGTCATTAATGCAATGGACTTAATAATTATGCTTTTCCAGGTGATTTATTCGCTCAGAAAATGATAAGCAAGACAAAAATTCGACAAATTATAAGACAAAAATTAATTAACGAATTATCAAAGATATTGGTTAAAGTAGTAAACAATGATTGATTGACCCCACAAAGGTCACATTAGAATTCAGCTTATCTTGAAGCTTTTCACTTCAGATGACAATAAGAACTACCAACGTTGATATCATCAATGAAGCACTAAACATTCAGCAATGAATTCAATTCCTGCATTAAATTCAGTTCCTGAAGTTCTGCAAGAACGATTTCTGGAAAAATTTTTTTTAAATCAAAAAAAAAGAAACGTTTACGGAACAAATGACTGGAATGAATAATTCAGTAAAAATGTAAATTTACAAAAATTAAGTTTTCAATTTCCAGACAGTTCCATGCTTGCATTCAATTTCCCAATATCAAAATTGAACTTTGACATCGATCTGTCATACATTTGTTGTGATAAATTAAGTTGAAACATATACTGTCAATATTATCAATAAAATATGAAATTATTTGAAGTTTTAGAAAGTAGTAATCCTAAAATTCAATAAACGCAACGATAAATAGCAATCCTAAAAAGGAATTCAAATATCATTTTAGGATTTACAATTCCCACGGTTAAAAATAGTGTTTGGAAAAAGTTTGCAGAAGAAATATTTAGAAATAAATTATTAATATTGAAAGATGTGTTCCAAGAGTAGCAAGAAAAAGAGAGAGAGAGAGGAAGAGAGGGAGAGTGAGGGGAGTTGAATTCAGTTAAGAGAACAAAAAATATCTTAACAAATCACCAATGCTGAAAACTTGAAAATTCGGAAAAAAAAGCTAATTTAAGTTCAAATTTAAGTTTTCAAATCAAATTCATTGCCACATCTTCGATATGTTCTATTCGATGCAAATTCTCGTCGTATATTAACTAATTGTGATGAAATTCGTAAATTTCGTAAACATCCTTTGTATGGTATCCGTACTGGAAAATATCGTGGTATTTTCTTTTTTCCACCTAAAATTAAAAATTTAATTTTGATTCTAGAAAACTTTCAATCAAAGAGAAACAGTGGAAAAAAAAGAAATTTTTTTTTCAGAAATTTGCCAATTTTAAATTTTATTATTTCAGGTGGAAGAAAAAACTTACCAATCCAAACAACTCCATTACTCGTTAGCTTTGGAGTAGTTAGTGGTAAAGTATAAGTAACTTTTTCATTATCCACAATTAATGAAAACTCTTGCTTCATCCTGAAATTACTAATGCCCAGTTACAAGACACCATAGTCAATTAATTAACATTCACTGATCAATCTCAAGTCTCATCAATGGTTTCAACAATTAGCCATTAACTCTTCTTGGCTTGAAACATTAATTTCAATTAACTTTTTAATACAAAATGAAAGGTCAGATCACTAACACAAAGTATAACAAATTAACTTCTAATATTAATTGTAAAAAATAAAAATAAAAAATAAACAAAAAAAACCGTAAAAGGCTGACAGTATGCCATCGATTATCATTAACAATGGTATTGGAACCAAATATTTCAACCTTTGAACTTTCACCCAAATTCACCGAAAAAGCGATTCGTCGATTGAGAAGAAATATTGCCAAATAATTGAAACGGAACTTACGCCTTCTACTTTCCCACCAAATTAAACCTTCCGATTCGTTAGTTTTAATCATAAACTGACAATCAATTAATATTGTTGACTTTTTCCTGGAAACGACGAAAACATTTGCCAATTATTTGATTGTTTGCTGTGAAGATTGTTTCAGGAATGTAACCGGAAAAAGTCAAAACGGAATGTTTTGACTTTTTCATAAAATTTCACAACATTATGTAATGCTAAGGATTTCTGCAAACGTTGGCTTAAAGCTGAATATTAAGAAAACTAAGATCATGGCATCGGGACCCATCACTGATTGGCAAATAGAAGAGGT
>JABVXS010000740.1:0-24130 GCA_013365335.1 Madathamugadia hiepei
TTAGCGTTTGTCCCGCTTGGTTGCAGGGTCCGCTTCTGTCGAGCATTGTCTTCACACGTCCGGCTCCATAGATGCATGTTATTGTTGTGTTCCATTTCCCTTGTTATTTTGTTTCGACTCAGGGCGATTACTTCGTGCCCATTTCATCCAGGTGGCGTAGATTTCTTCTTTCGTACGGCCATTGTCGGAGATTGTTAAGCCAAGGTATTTGAAACTGTTGCATCTCATTCTTCTTGCGACTATCGTTACCCGACCGACCCATCGCAAAGGTCTGTCGTCGGGGATAACATATCTTGGGATTGAACCCTTGTATGTTTATCTTATCAATCTCTCGACATGCGGATTACCCACCGTCGCAAAGGTCTGTCGTCGGGGATAACATTAATGAAATTGGGAAGACTATAAATTTTTATACATATATATCTGTTCTAAATTAATAATTAATTTTCAAAATTAAAAATTTATCAATATTCGGCATATTACTATTAAATATAATAATTTAAGCAATTTGAAAAGAAATGAAAATGAAAATTACTAAATGACAAAACAAAAAAAGTTATTGAAAACGGAATTCATTAATGCAAATATCGATCAATAATTCCTATCTTTTAACATTGCATAGTAATTTTAATTTTTGATATTTGCAAATTTCGACTGTGTTGATTTATTTAGGATTAAAGCAATTGTTGATTATGTTGATCATCATATTGCAAATTTTAATATACGTTTCTTGATCAGAGATGAAAGACGAAATAAGAAAACAATTATGTCTGCTAATCTTATTTCTGGTACGGTATGTTACTTCATCCAGTTCAATTTAATTAATTAATAATTATAGCAGAAATTATTGCTAATCATTACTACTATATATGCTAAGCAAAAATCATCAATCGATAATTCCAACTTTTTTAAACATTAAACAGCAGGTAGCATAAAATTACGTATTACAGTAGAAAGTGAGGGGGAGGTGGGGAGAGGTGGAGAGGAGTGAGGGAGGAGAAGAAAAGAAATCAAATTTTCAATTTTATTTCATTTTTCAAAAATTAAACTTTTCCACATTTTACCATAGCTTTCTTTTTTTGTTTTTAATTTGAAAACATTAAGCGAACAATTTTCATTTATTTCTCAAAATTTTATAGGTCATGGTTTTGAAGTGAAAAATGCCGATGGTGCACGAGTGATGGATGTTAAGATACCAAACAATACCGTATCATCATCATCATCATCATCGTCATCAGCATCATCATCAATTGGTAAAATTGTCCATCCGCTTAGTACCACAATTTATAAGGTAATTAATTATTAATGTGGAAAAAGGACAATGCTAGTAAGTGATAATTTATAATTACATTAATTATAACTTTTTGCTCATTCAATTACTCACCATTTTCATCTTTTACAATTTGGTATTTGGTACGGTAACTAAAAATTTATTGCATACGGTTTATTCCTCAGCCTTGTACTGTATACACGGCCTTGTACTGTGTACTCGGCCTTGTACTGTATACACGGCCTTGTACTGTATACACGGCCTTGTACTGTATACACGGCTTTGCACTGTATACACGGCCGTGTACTGTATACACCTTCTGCCAAAAGATACTGTATGACAACAACTTTTTTTTTTTTTTTTTGTTCAATCATAATTTGTGATAAATTCAAATGTTAGCGGATTTTTTTGCCTATTTGAGGGTTTCGAAAAGAAAAAGTTAAAACAAAACAAAAAAAAAAAACTTAGCTGATGAATAATTAATAATTATTTGTTTCCATCATTCGTGCACTATCGGCATTTTTCACATCAAAACTATGACCTGTAAAAATTTTGGGAGATAATTTGAAGCTTGTTCGCTTACTATATTAGCAATAATATTTCATTTGTTTCAAATTAAAAAGAAAAAAAAACAAAAACAAAAAAAAGAAAGCTCTGGAAAAATGTGGAAAAGTTTAATTTTTGAAAAATAAAATAAAAATTGAAAATTGAAAAATTTTTTTTTATTTTCTTTTAGCTAATGAATAATCAATAATTATTTATTGTTAAAGGTACTGTATGACAATACTGTGGCCAATAATTTATGCTTTCAAGTGCATCAATTATCATCCGATCAATTGATAATTAAAGTGGAAAAAGTACTTGAATACGTTTAATTTGTTCTCTCGAATGTAATAAATTAGGAAAATAAGTGTTCAAAAATAACAATCACAATTTAAAAGTAAAAATATTTGTCCGTTCATTTTGTCTTGTGTTTTTAGGTTGCTTTTTAAAAATAAAAATTTGCACGTAAAAATTTCCTTGAGAAATGCATGAAATGCACGTTGATGTAGAAATGATAAAATTTTATTTACAGATATCATTATCAATGTATCCTATGCTTAAAATGATTGGAATATTGGAAACGGAATGTGTGTATCAATTTAAACATATGAATGGAAATGAAATTGCACGATTGTATCCTAAAATCATTTTAAGCGGAAGGACACTTATTTTGAAATATCAGTATGTTTCATAAACTCATTGATTGTTACATTTTCAATATTAATATTTTATTTAAATTAATTGGTTTTTTTTTTTTCCAAAGAAAAATTCACTTTATTTACAGGATGATGCAAGTTGGTAAGCAAATGCGTGCAGTAATCTTAGGTACATCATTGATGCTTGTTTTGCATGACGTTTATCCGGATATCCGGAATGCATTAGCTGCATCAACTGTAAGCATTGCAAATAGCGAAGCAAAGGATCTATAAAATCCAGTGTTATTTCATTTTTTACATTTACATCATTTCTTAATCGAATGTAAAAATATAATTAAAAAAAAAAAAACAATTAAATAAAAGTGCTAAAACAAAAACTCAAAAATTCGCTTCAGTTATTACAGTAAACTTGACAGTATTTATTTTAATTAAAATTAATTAAATTGCAGCAGCTAAGGTTTAATTACAGTAGTTGGAACTCAGTTATAGCTTCTTATACAGTACTGGAGTATTTTACATTTAGGAGTGTGTTCAATTACGGTATTTTAAATACTCCGCAGTTAAACATTTGACTACAGTATACGAACAAGAGCTTTTGTAGTCATCGTGCAATTGCAGTGCGTTTACAATTTGCCAGGTATTTAACAGCTACATAGGTTAAACTACAGTATTTTAGGAATTTTACTTAAAAAAATATAATTGAAGTACAGTTTGCAACTGGACGATAACTACAATGCTCTTGTTGGTATACTGTAGTCAAATCAAAACTACGCAAGTTACAGTGCGGTTTTTCTTGGGTTCAAAAATATGCCAAGTATTCCGCAGTAACGGCACAGTTGCATACAGTAGTAGTATGCTAAGTACTTTTTAATTATGGTTTAATCACAATTTGCTTACAACATGTTAAGCATTTCGCGGTTACGGTATAATTACAATAGTATGCTTAATTTTTCATTCATGCGTCACATTTGCCATTGTTCGTTCCAATTCTATTGCATTTTTTTAATATATTTAAATTATATTTTGCTTTGTACATTTGGGGATTTTTGAGTAAATTTCAAATTTTAACATTTTCAGTTTGTTTCGAGCTTTTCTTTTTTTTTTTTTTTTTTCTTTGTTATGGTTAAATTGTTTTGGTTTTTATTTCGATTTTACAGTGCAACTTTCTTTGCTAAGCAAAAAATTGCATAATTTATAATAAAATATGGCAAATTAAGCAAACCAGTAAGCCAAAATTACCAATTAATTTATTAATTAATTAATAGAAACTTTTAATAATTGGTGCATTTGATAATTGATAATTGTGGTTGTAATAGCTGATTAATATTGATGACGAGACTGTTTTGCTAATTAGTAATACTTTGAATATTTCATGTCAATTCAAAACTATAGCTTTATTCGATATTTCAATTTAAAAAAAAACAAAAAATATTGAAAAATGTTTGGGAATTTAGAAAACAACTTTTTTACCAATTCAAAAAAAAAGAACTTTTGAAATTTCAATAATCTAAAAAATTTCAATATTTTCAAAAGTTTGAAATGAAAAAAAAAAATAAATAAATTTGTTGAATATGCAACAAGCATTTGTAAAGAAATTAGTAAGGAAATTTCCCCTTTTAAAATTTCACTCCAATTCGTTTACATTTCAAAATATCATTCAAATGTTTGGCATGATTCATATTGGTGGAAAAAAAAAAAATTCATTTAAAAATTTTCCACATTGTCAAGAAACAAATTTTATCATACCTTTTTGTGAAATGCAATTTTGAATTTAATTTTTCGCAATTACAAAATATGTTAGTTGAATTGTGGAAGATGTCAAAACTGCAGTTGTATGGTGGAATCTCGGGGTCTCAAAATTGCAGTTGTATGGTGGAATCTCGGGGTATCAAAATTGCAGTTGTATGGTGGAATCTCGGGGTATCAAAATTGCAGTTGTATGTTGGAATCTCGGGGTCTCAAAATTGCAGTTGTATGGTGGAATCTCGGGGTCTCAAAATTTCAGTTGTCTGATGGAATCTCGGGGTCACGAAGTCAGGAGATCACAAGAGCCCGGGATCGCAATGGTAATTATTGTTTGCTGCATTTGACTGTATATTATGATGATGGAGAGGAAGAAGTTGATTATTCATTCCGCAGCTCCATTAAATGCATAACTTTTGATGGCAGTTCGTTGGATAATTAATAGAATCGAGTTAATTAGCAATCAGCTGATAGTTGAAAATCTTTTCCATTAAAAAAACATTTCAATGTTATTATAGTCAGCATTTCTACCTGTTACTATCATTAACGTTAATTGTTTTTTTTATTTTTATTTTCAAAGTTATTCTGTTCGATTGATCGAACAGTTAATTAATTAAGCGATTTAATCGATTAACGGACTTAATCCAATCGAAAAATAATAAATTTTATTTTTTAAACCCCCTACCCGTGATGTTTTTATATGATAATAAGCTACAGAGCATTTATTGTTTTACTTATTATTTTATTTTCAAAGTACTCAAACAAACAAAGAAAAAGGCTGTCAATGTATATCGAAAATGTCTGCGAGTTAGCAGTGCTGGTCAAAGGTTAGCAGCTACAATAAGAAACTTTCAGCTATTGATTAAGTTGATTTATACTGCAAGCTCATTTTGTAAATAACATTTGATTTTCCATGAACTTGTGATGATAGGCACTAAATACTTCGAGGTCGTTATGTCACCAGAAATTTTCCGGAAAAAATCAATAAATCAACAAATGTGTTCAAACTATAACGAATATAAATTATCTTTAGCGAAGCTAAGAAAAATGTTTTCTGCTACAATTTCTTGCATAAAAAAAAAGCTAATAAAGCAACAATTAGTCATAAAACAGGACAGAACAGCATTTATCAATATTTCAAAAATGAGACAATCTCGAAGTGACCAATTTAATGGACATCAGATATCACGCTGATAAGAATAATTGCCGACTTTCTATGATTATTTATCGCTTTTCACAATGTTTTAAGAACTTTTGAATGCCCGAAATTTTATCAAATGTCAGTGAAATATTATCATGAAAATTTCAACCATAATAATTAAAACAATATAAGAATGCGAAAAAAAATTGGAAAATATAAGAAAAAAGATATTCGTTTAAATCCTACAACTTTGTATTAGTATGAATGCAAAATTCAACTCCTACGAATGCATCCATGCAAAATAACGATTAGAAAAACAACAACAACTAACAACTAGCAACGGTAACAAGACCGAAAAAGATAAAAATAAAGCAAGAAATATAAGTGTAAAAAACGAGAAAATAGAAAGAATAAAAATGAATGAAGGGAATTAAAAACAAAACAAAACAAATAATTTCCTTCCATTTAGCAGCATTCAACGAATTTTCTCTTTTTTCCCATTTGACTTTTATTAGGTTTTCTGTTCAACCTCATCAAATAAATATTGCTAATGAATTAAATAAAATTATAAACAGTTCACCGTTATTCCAAAAAATTTTCCAGAAATATTTCACCAATTTTAAATAATGAAAACAGCTATAAAAAACAGAGTTAAGACCTAAAACAGTGAAAAAAATGACATCAGAAAGAGATACCTTACACAGCATGATCGCTTGTTGCCAGTAAAATAATTGACATAACAAAAACATAAACCTTTTACAGAAATAATAAAACCTTCCATTTGATTACAAAATCGTTTTCATTCATGAATTTTAATTAATAATATAATAAAATAAATGCTGCAAAAAATAATTCGGTTTCATAATTCTGATTGTGCGCAAAAAATCCCCCAAATAACTGCAATTGAAGACTTTCTCTTTCAAGTACCACAATAATAAAAACAATCGATAGAAAAAAATTTTCAAAACGAACATTAGACATAAAACAAAGAAAGGACCCATCAAAAATTTTTTAGCTAAACTAACAAATTTTTTAGCTAAATTACCAAATTATAATAATACTTGAGTGATTTGGTGTGTGGGGAAGAAACCAATATGAAAATAAATACTCCTGAAATCTATATTTGCACCTTACAAAATGTAATTAAATCAAACATAACCATAATTTATTTAAGCACCATCAAGACTATCAACCACACCTGCTACTTTCAATATCACTCCAGTTAATGAATTAAAAACGTAAAAACTCAAAGAAAATCCCTGAAGAAAACCTCAAAAAATCATCAACGTCAATGGTTTTTTTCTCTTTTTTGGTTTTTACGAACATTTTTCACTTTATAAAAAAAATTTCTACCAACTTTTTATTTCTCCTATCATAAAGTAAGAAAGACACAGATCTATTTTTACACGCATAAAGAGGGAAAAAAGAAAAGAATAAAAGCTTCCGATTCTTTATATCAAATTATTGGAAACTAGCAACCATCACTGAACGTTTAGCCCAGCACCAGCCATTAATATTTTCATGTTTATTCAATAGTAACAGTTCCATTGAATTCTTAATATTCTTCAAGAACGCCCACCTGGAAAAAAATCATTTTATATGAGAAATTTAAAAAACAAAATGCGAAAATTACATTTAAAAATTGGGACAACATGAAAATTCAATTAATAGCAATATTACCATTCTGAAAATTTAATATTCTCCAATAATTTTCTTTTTGACTCATACTTATTAACAGTTAACTTGTCTCACCTTGAATGTTTCATTTCATTTTTTAAATTACCAATGATATATATATCCGTTGATTTCAAATTATTTACAAAATCTGATCAATGAGCAATACTGGAAGTTGGGTGAAAACAAAGAAAAAGAAAGTAATGAAAGAAGCAATTTAGATGCAAAAAATATTTAATACGTTTGCACTTTAAATACATGGGCTGAGAAAGAACCGGCAACAGGAATGCAGATTAAACGATAGAATGAAAAAAATTATTTACATAAATTGATCAGTGAGCAATACTGGATGTTGGGTGAAAACAAAGAAAAAGAAAGTAATGAAAGAAGCAATTTACGTGCAAGAAATATTTAATACGCTTGTACATTAAATACATGGGCTGAGAAAGAACCGGCAACAGGAATGCAGATTAAACGATAGAATGAAAAAAAAAAAAATTATTTACAAAATCTGATCAATGAGCATTACTGGAAGTTCGGTAAAAACAAAAAGAAAAAAAAGTTTCCTTTGTCAAATGATTTCCTTGAAATTTTTTTCTGCAAATAATTTTCTTTTTCTGGAAGAGGTTATGAGACGTTTATATCAATGTTCTAGAATTAAGAATTTTGATCAATGAGCATTCAATTTGTCTAATTTGTATATAAAAAAAGGAAGTAATTCGTAAGACTAATAATTGAGAAATCACATTAAAAAAGGGTGTTTAACCTTATGACTCAGATTGAGAAGCGTTAAATTCATCTGCTCAAAGCATAAAAAGTTATTCTGATGTGAAAGCAAAGGAAAATTATGAAAGGTGTGCAATTTAATGGCAAAAATATGTCTCAAATATCAACATTCACAAATTAATTAGTTGAAATAAATGTCAAGAAATTGTCTGAGAAACGAGTTTTCAACCGCTAATGATGCCCGGAACATCATGCCAATTTATATATGAAGCAGCAAAGTAAATCGTGCAGTGAACATCATTTGGTTAAAAGGAATGAATATCGAGCATTAATTACCAAGCCTAAAAGCTTAGGAAGCATAAATCACGACTGAAATGGAAAAACAGCTGTTAAAAACGGAATTTTGAAACAAAAAAGCTAATACATGTCAAAACACTGGAATTAATGTCTAAAAAGATCAAAGATAATTTCCTTATCAAATCATCATATTCATATCTTACCAATTCTTTACGATTTCCTTTTTAATTATAAATATCAGTGCTAAGATCATGCGCATTCTCAATTTTCATTTGTGCTTCAGCTCTTCCACTACCAAATTTTCGCAATTCATTTATCACTTCACAAAGTTTAGATTCTTGAGAAAAAAGCATCAGTTTTCGTTTCTGCTCATTTTCTAATTGTTTTTTGAGTTGCTGCAACGTGAAAGTTGATTGACAAGTTAGAAGATTAACATGCATTCCACCACAAAAATAATCCTCCATTGACAGAACAACTGAAATTACTATCTCAGGAAAAGATCAGAAAGATGACTCCAGGCATGCATGAATCATATGTTGTACACGCCCGTTGAAAAAAGACTCGTTCAGTTTTTCACAAAGATATCAAAAAATAAAAATGGCTACATATCGACGCTAATCCTAGCTTCAAAATCGCTGAAAAAACACCATATTACTCTGAAATTAATACTTTAGTAAGCAAGCAAAAAGCTTTGAAGCATGCTGTGATTAACACATAACAAAATAAAAATGGAAAACTTTAAATGTCAAGCATGCGATTAGTATTGCACTGAAAGTTTTAAAGAGTTCTACCATAATTTATATTGCACCACTTTCTTCAATTTTTTCCTCATACGATATTTCCTCATATGATATTTTAAAAAAAAAATGTAAACTTTTTGGTTGCCCAATAAAAGTATGTGAAGAGCGGAACAAACCTCATTCATTTCATTTCGTAAGTGTGAACTCTCGCTATGATAGAATTTTTCTTTCGAAAGGGCTTCTTGTTCGATTTGATTAATCAGGAGAGACTGTAAAGGCAACCCATAAAGCCAATCAAAAACGCATTACATATCACTTCATATCAAAATATACTAATAACTAGACACAAACATATTCAAGGAAAAACCATATTAGAGGCAAAAGTTGTCACCATAAAAAAATTTGAAATAGCAAATTACAATTAAATGCACCAAATTCCTACTGAAATGACAATTAAGAAGTTTATGTCAAAATAAGATAATGCTTTCCGTGTTTTCGTTTTTCTGTATAAGAAATCAAAAAATTAGAAATGGACAAGCTATTTTCTACAAAATAATTGACCAAGTTTTCATGTATGCAATAAAAACTCACAAGATCGACAAGTGCTGATCGATACCTTTGATTACGAGCCATCAGTTTCGTAATCATCGTTTTGTCGAGAACATTGCATTCATTCTTGACGGATTGCTTAAATGTTTTACATTAATGATTTTTTTCCTCTTCACATCGATAGAAAAACTTCATCAGTCCATTGAATTATCCAGCATATAATTAAAACTTTGCATCACCAGCATCAGTTTATCCACTTAATGAATGACAAAGAATAATGACAGCAATTCTCAAACGATCTTTAATCCATATGAAAAACAAAATCATAAATCGCCGAAAAAAGTCGCTAACTTCTCCAACTCCTGCAGTATTGCGATTCCGAAGAAAATCTACGACATCCGTTAACCACTGCTCGAAATGATTCATTTTAGGAGCAAGATTCAGAAGTGGCAGTCTTGCTTCCTTCGGTACCAATGCACATAATGCCTCGAATACTTTGTAACAATACAATTGAATGGCTTCCGTGTGTTCTTCCTGTAGAAAATAAAGGGTTACGATTTAGCAAAATGAAATCATATGGTAGAAAAAAATATTAGTCACTGAATTATTTTTAACAGTTATCACAAATCCGACTGACTCTTCAAATTTCAGAAATCTTTTTCTCTCTTAACTTTCTCCCATTTGATCCATTAAATTTCACCTTCACTTTTTCCAGGTGGTTCTTGAAAATAATTTCTTGCTCTTGCAAAATTTCCATAATCCTATAGCTTCTAGAGCGCAACTCCTGCAAAAAAATACCACTCGTAATAAGAATTCAAAATGATCGAAAAAAACTTTTCATAACAAATATGCCACTTCTTCCATGAACAATATTAGAAGATATATTTTAAAAATTAGCAAGATATTTTTTAGAAGGAGCAAACTGAAGATTCAATTGTTAATTTGCATACACATTTGTTTTCCTTTATTCTATTTCAAAATTTAGTTCTATTCAAACATATTCGTTGGTCTAAATAATTTTTCAGAAGCGGTTCGTCAACTGCATGAAATAAGAGGACCGAATGGTTGCTGTAAAGATGAATTCCTAAATGAAAGTATACCACGGAAAGAATTTAGAATATAAGCCAAAGTGAACACTATCCAATATGTGTAAGTCTAAATACCATACAGAGGACAGCGTAGAAGTAACTGCAGTAATCCCAATCACTAACCTCGTTAGCGACTTTCAATTCCTCGATCTCCAAAGAAACACTGTTAACGCTAACATCGTCTGGGGTAGAATGAACTTCTTGTTTGATCATCCGCAACTGAAAAAATTCGTATAACAAAATGCTAAATTCTTCAAGAATTTGAAAAAAATGTCTATTACTCAAAAAGTTTCGAAAATCCAAGTTTTCAGAATACGAGGTCAAATCAAATCCTTCCGGCACCACCACAAACATCTCTTATGTCTACATTCTTCATTCATCTAAACGCAAAAAAGGGTATATATCTATGTCTATGCATAGATAGATGGATGTACAATATGATCTTAATAATAGTAAAAGAATGAGCGCAATGACCTCCGTTATCATTCATTGCAGGTAAGAAGCGCAAAAACTATATCAGGAAAAGTTCGTACTATCAATCAGTTTTGCTGTAAAACAGAAGTAATGTTTCTCGTCTTACTGGTACTTAAAGGCCTCAATCATTAGTTCAGATTTTGAGGAAAAACATTAGCTCAAAGATCAAACGCAATCTTTTTTATTAACTAACTCATGACGTAACTGAAAAATTAAACTTCAAAATGACCACATGACAGCCAGCAATAAAATTTATTATTGTCTCTCTTCAAAAAAAAACTGATTTAAATCTCACATAATTTTGCATATTTGAGCACTAAAATAATTTTTTTTTTGAAATAAGCAACACCGAAAATTAAATATCTGCAAAAATGAAGTACGCAATGAAATGCGAAACCGACGAATCAAGAAGTTCCTCCGATTTCCATATAATATTCTACTTTACAGAGCTACTCTGATCAAATTAGATCATTATCGACTTCAACTTAATTCATAATTTTGATACCATCATCAAAGTATTTTTTAAATTAACAAAAATGAATTCGTAAAAAAAAACTGAAATACTTACTTCCTCATTTACGGTTGCAACATCTTCCTTACAAGAAGACACTAGTGTATCCCTGCAAACATTTCCACTTACTGCGAAATGAAGATTAAAAACGAACAAAAGAATGGATTTTTACATTGTCATTTTGCCTCTATGCACTGAAATGCCAAATAATATAACCTAATCTACATTCTGATATGACACTTTTCAGAACCAGCATTCCTACCTTGGGAACAATTTTGCTTAAAAAGCAGAAAATAAATGCATAGACAAGGACTAATCATCCAAGGAAGCAATATAACTCCCTTTTCCATGTATGATCCTAACCTAACTTTTTAACCTTTAAGTCCAAGTCGGGACTCTATACCAACCGATCAAAAACCAAGTTCATCAGATCCAAAAGTTTGCCGAGAGCACAAATGAAGCTAGGTGGTAAGGTCATCGAAGAAATCGAAAAATACGTCTATTTAGGACAAGAAGTCAACGCACGGAACGATCTCATGGAGGCAGAATTGCACGCATTTAACAAAATGAAAGACATCCTCCTGCACCCCTCTCTCTAACACCGAAGATGAAAGCGGAGATCTTAAACTCGGTCCTTCCTGCGATGCTGTATGGATTGAAACGTGGGCACCCACAAAAGCTGAAATACAGAAATTGGAGGTGACCGTACGAGCCATGGAACGAATAATGATCGGAATTTCGTTACGAAATCACGTCCCAAACGAAGAAATACGACGTAGAAGTGGAGTATCCAACATGGCACAGGAAATCATAACGAGCAGATTGAAATGGGCTGGAAACGTATGCCATATGCAGGATGTCGGTGGACCACCAAAGTCCTCGAGTAGTGTCGAGAGGGGTTGAAAGACTTCTCGCGAGACCTCCAAAAATGTGGACCGACCAAATTAAGGAAATATGCGGCTAGACACAGACTGCTCTAAACCGAGCAAAGTGGAAAAAAGTTGTGAAAAAGAGTTGGCACGAGGAAACTCGTTGATATCGACCGACCAAGGAACCAAAGACCAAGTATAATCCATAATACTTCTATCAAATTTTCAATTTAAAGGTATACAGAAATGTGAATCAAGTTCTAGCACCAAAAGTTCGACTTTTTATTGTTCGTACTAACCTTTTCACTTCAATATTCTTATAATTCGCAAGTTTCTCCTCCAACAGAACAATTTGATTCAATTTTTCATTATATTTGCTTCTGAATTCGTTCAACTCTTTACGACAATTTGCTACTTCAACCGCTTCTTTAGAAATGCTGAATAATACTAATAATAGGATAAAGCAAAAACAATACCTTTCATCATTTTCAAAAAAAAAAAACGGAACTAATAAAACACTATGGCACCTTTTTAACAAAATTAAAATGTACTTTATTTCAATGACTAATAATAGTTTAAACAAAAAATCACTTACTCAGCAGACATTTGCCTCACACAGTACTTCTCTTCCTGACTACGCTCTAGCTCATGTTTTAACTTCTCAATCTCCTGAAAAAAAATCATATTTTGGAATGCAAGATTACTGAAAAAAATCCATCTCCCATCTTCACATATAATAACGCTACATGGAAATTCATTTTCAGAAGGATTAGTAGGAGCGGTCAAGTCGATTAACTCAAAGCTATCACAAAAAAATAACCCTTTCACGAGTTAGCCCAGCATCAGCAAGCAATGCCTTATATTTTTCAATTTCTCGTGCTATTTCAGAACGATGTGTATCGTTATTTGAATTTGTTTTCTTCACTGCTTCCAGCTGCTCGCCCAACTGTAATATCTGCAAAATAATGTTTAACTAAAAGATAAAAAAGTAAGAAAGAGTGAATCAAAATCTGAGCACTAAATAACTTGCTTCATGAAAATCGACCGTAGGGACAAACTAAGGTCTGGTTATATGATCGAAAAAGACTTTGCACAAAATGAATAGAAGCAATCAATTCTTCACCTCTGCTTTTGCATTTTCTAATTCAATTAGTTTCGCGTAATATATAGCACGATCACTCAAGTACCTCTCGCGTTCCCGATTAGCATTCAGAAGTTGTTCATTTAAAGCATTAATTTGCTGACAATGCTAGAAACATGAAAAAAACGCATTAAATTTTCCTGCAAACAAATCTTGATGAGGGAAACATATCGTCATCCAAGATTCAGTCTCTAACAGTAGTAAGGTTGTTGAAAGGTAACTCAGTTTTTGATTTCTTTCATACCTTTCAAGCATTTATATCTAGTAATCCATCAATGAAACAAAGACTGCGAAAAGGCCGAATGATCCGTCATTACATTCTTCGTTAACTATCAAACCTTATAACTGCTTCTAATTCAAGAGCATCAAACGGAATGAGAATTTAATATCGCAACTAAGAAAAAGAAAGAAAAGAAATTTCTGCTAAAAATAAAATTTCTAAACAGAAAGTGCTCAGAAACTCACGTTTTCTCGTTCCTGAGCAACTGCTTCTGCACCCTCCCTTTCCAGCAACAATTGGACACGAATTTCCGAAGATAACGAACTTAACTGATCTGCAAGTTTCATCGTAGCACACAGTTTCTTCTCAAGCGCGCCACATTCTGTTTCCTAAATTAGAGATGAAAAAAGTCCGTGTTTTGATTTTATTAGACTATTACCATAATAATATAAGAAATAAATACAACAAAAGCTTTCAATTGAATTTGCTTTCTTTATTGCTTCCAGCTGCTTGCTCAACAGTTATATCTTCAAAATAATGTTAGGAAATTTACGTGAAAGACATCATTTTAATTTCAAAATTTATTATTTTCTCCATTTCATACCACAATTATCAAAAATTGCATTACCGCATTTTTTTCTGCTTCTCGCAGACGTTTCTCAAGTAGAGCGTTTGTTTGGGTCAAGTGTTCGATTTGACTATCTCTATCCTAAAAATAGAACAAAAAGCTAATTTTAACAATATGGAAAACCTAATGGACAAAAAACCCAGACAAAATTATTGGTCAAAAAGAGGACTGTCGAAAGTCGAATAAAGGAAAATCTACGAAAATATGCACAACTTCCACTGATGAGATTTCCTAAAAGTAAGGAAAGTCATAACAGAGCTATGGCATGAACTCTCTCCTTTTCCCTCATTTGCGCGAATCTAACCTGATATCCCATAGAAAATTATTTGCATAATATTTTGAGCCAATAGTAATAATAACAAAATTTTGAACAAAATCTGTCATCTACCGCTCTCTATTACCGTATGTTCCGTTTGATGCTATTTTCATTCATATATGCACAACATCTTAAGAATAAGATTACTGTAACCCACCTGTAACTCATCTTTAATTTTTTTAACTGCTTGTAATTGCTGATTTAACTCAATTTCCTGTCGCGAACATTGATTTTTACTTGAAGTTAATTCCTGAAAACAAAGTGACGATAAATCTAGCATTAAAAAATCTATACTCATTTGCTAAAATGCACCAAATATCAAATCCTGCAAATGGAAGACATTCTACCTGACCAAAATTTAAGTACCGCAGTCGAACGTGACTGATTAAGTGACCGTATAAGTAAAAGAAACTTCAGAACCTACTCATTTCAGTCGTTACATACCTTTCAGTTCCGTGAAATATCGAGAAAAAAGTTTTAAATTGTACACTAATACAGTCAAAATATTAAAATCATACAGCTTTTAAATGATCAATATGCTGCTGATAAGATTTGATATCAACGGGTGCTGGTGTCGAACGAATAACAGATTGCATTTTTTTCATTTGTTCCCTTAATGAACTACATTCTCCTTGCAACTGAAACAAGAACAAAAAGAAATTAAAAAAACTTTTTTTCTGTCTCAAGTCACATATGTTTTTCTCACCCCTAACATTATTAGAAATTTTGGTTTATACATTGCATAATTAAATAACTGAATTATCCTCAACATTTAAACGATAAAACACCTTTACCATCAAAAAAAGTGAGTTGAATAGAAAGATATACCTGATCATATTTTCGCTGCAGGATGGAATTTTCCTGCGCTTTATTGGTTAGCTGCGTGCGTACTGTTTGCTCGAACAATTTGTACTTATTTTTCTCTTCGGCTAATGTTTTCCTAGAAAAAAATGCAACATGTATTTTTATCTTTGCTCAATAAACACAGCGATAGCAATTAATTATTAGCAAGATACTCCATAAAGGAAAGAATAACTAAATACGAGCATTAAGGATACATTTCCAAACTGGTTGAAAACTCAATAAGCATTTACCATGTAAATAAAACAGTTGAAATCAATGAGTGCAGCTAATACTAGTGATTACAGACCACTGGGAAATTACCACCCTAAGAGATCCTCCCAGCAGTGAACAATTTTATAAACATGATCATCGTATACTCACTGAAGCATATCAATCTGTGAATTCTTTTGTTTGGCAGCGGTCAGTTTATTGGTACACTGTAGAACAAGATGATCTTTGTCAGCGATTTGCTTCTTCATTAAAGCAATTTCACTATCTAATTCGGCTATCTGAAATCTACGAAGTGGAAAAATAAAGTAGATCACATTGATAGACACTATGATAAAATCATAACTATTCAATATCGTCAATTTTTTCCAATCAACATTATTGCTATCTACAGTGTTAAGCTCAATCACTTAACATTTCAATGATCGAGAACCAACACTGTCATTGAAATTTAATCTATTTATTCATTGCCAAATAAATGAAATAAACCTGCGCATTCATATTGGTCATATAATTTGTAAGGAACATAACATATTCCGGTTCAAGCTCCATAATGGTATTTAAACGGGCCTGAAGTTTACTCGCATTGATATCTTTAAGTGAGGTCGCTGAAAAACAAAAACAATATTTCACATGTTATCATATATGATGAGAAAAGGAAGTAGAAGGAATTTCATGTATGAGATCTTTTTCGACAGCCAGAGTAGTTAACAGCTTCAAAACAATATATTTTTCGGTAATTTTTCTTCCGTTTCCTGTCTTCCATTCCTTTTCCTGATTTTCGAAAGGTTTCACAGATTTCATACCTGGAGCAGTGTCATCTGTCACTTTGGCTCCATTCTTCGTATTTTCCTGCATATTTTCATCATTCCGTCGTCCACGATTTTTTTTCTTCGCTTTTCGTTCCCCTACTTGCTGATCTAAGACAGATAAATAATAGCAACTGATAATGAACAACAAATGAGTTAATTTTCGAAAACCGATGAAAACCGATGTACTCACATTCAAAACAAAGACTTTCACTTCGCAACATCAGAATCATAAATCCGTGAAAACCGAATTATAACGGAAAATTATTTGTATTAAACCAAATAATAGTGTGGATGCAGTTCGCTGAAGAAGACTTATGTTCATATTTCTATCACTTAATTGCACTACTCTACCTGGTGACCCTTATAATCAATACCTAATGACGCCCAATCTTTGCTGTATTCTAATCTGATTGATTTTATGACTGTGGAAAGAGGACTACGGAAAACGAAAGGAAAGAGGGTCCTGTTTTCTTCACGCGTATTTTTTTCTTTTCTGTCCTTCATTATTTGTTATTGTTTCTTTTATCTTTTTTTTTTAGAACGGATATACTGTTTTAAGCTCCAAAAAATCCTTCGCTAATAACGTAACGAAACAACTCTAATATAAATAATTTTTCGTGAAACCAATCACACCGAAAAAGCTCTTGCGTTTTTAGGCATGACAAAGCTATTACTGGAGATCTGAATCGCCGAAATTTGGAAAACTAACAACCATCAGTCCTACTTTCGTCGTGAACCTCTGCAAAATGGATCAACTCCGGTCCATTATTTGGACTTTTGGCAAACAAAACATCCATATTTCTGGAAACGGAAACTTTCTCATCCTTCAATAGTGCCAACTGTTGCTTGGTTTCTGAAAAAATTTCCACAAGTGTGTGTCATGCCATTTTGCGAAAGGACCTTCAAGAAGTCGTCCCAAAAGGTGTAGTTAAATGATATAAGCTTGCGACCAACAACTGATGTTGCTGTTAGCTTTCTCATGAAGATTGTGTATTGAGGTTATGAATTTTCTCTTGAGAATTTGTGCTGAGGTTAGACAGCCTACAAAACCAATTGAAATTAAAAGCTTGAACTTTGAATTTGAGACTATTATCAGCGTCAGTAAACAGACAAATCACAAAAAAAGAAAACTCAAAAAACACACGGGGCAACGCGTGTTTTCCTTGGGATTTCCTATTTGCATCAGTTTCACCACCACTCTTACCCTTCCATTCATCAGTTCCACAATGATTATTTACCGATAATCGAGTATGATGCACATCATCAGTTGCAATTTCCTGAAAATGACTTTCATTTCCAGTAGGCAGATAAAAAATGTGAGGTAAATTTAGCGTTTACATCTGTGAATTTAACATTAATGTTTCAAAACACAACATATTTTTTTAATTCGGATGAGATTTCCTTATTTTTAAACTTTGGTACTAGAATATTAACTTTCTTCATTAACCACTTACTTCATTTCGATTTTGCCTTTCTTCTGCACTGAAATCTTTTTTCTTTTCACAATTCTTTCCTTTATTCTTGTTTTTTGCATTTTTTGTTTTAGTCACACGATTTTCATTGAGCAACCGCAAGGCATTTGTACCATAAACCTGTTAGAAACAAAATCCAAATCAAGCAGTAATTACCATGTCATATAAGCTATTACAATATCAACTAGTTTGTGCCTTGTAAAAATGTACCCTTATGCTGCCTGCTAAGAATATACCTGTTCAAAATCATTTGCCTTCGAATACATTTGAAAAACAAAAATCGAAATCACAGTAACTACAACAGCATTTAAGGCAACAAATCCCAACGATGTTGGATCCATCCCCTATAATTTAAATTATTAATAGCATATGACGAACAATAAATTTCGCAAACGCATGGACTATTCCTTTTATAGGACAAAACGCATGGAATATTCCTTTTATAGGCAAGTTTGATTTTCGACCCTCACGAATCTTTGCCATATTTTTCCACTCTCCACTTAGATTCAAAATCATAGAAAGAATTCAAACTAACAAATAAAATCATCAGAATTAACAAAATGTTGGAAGAAAATCTGACAATTTATTGCTTGAATTCTTTAGAGAAAGAATGCAACACCAATGGTACTCAGTTCTCCGGGAATATATGAAATGAACCAACTCAAACTATAGCAGCAATAACCATAAGCATGGAACTAATTTTTACATATTTAAATTTAAAACTGAAAATAATGAAGAGTGCATGGTTCAATGGTTTACTTGATAAATCAATAACTAAATCTGAAGTTGAAAAATATAAATTTTCTGAAAGAGAAATACTGGTGAAAGTATTTAATCTTAAATTCAGCCAGATCAATATTTTCAAATCAATGTATATTGTGTAATCATTTTTCTCCAATTCAACCATTCAGTTTTCATCGCTTTAAAATTTTAAATTCATTAATTACAATGTCGAATAGATAACGCTATGAAACTTTGTAAGAAAAAAAAAAAGAATTAATCGAACAAATCAATATTCGAATATAGTTACAGTCAATCTTACTCTTCTCTCTCTACAATATAAAATTAAAGATTTTCATACATTAGAACAATGTTGTAAACACGGTTCTAAGTTACAGTCAATATAAACAGTAAATTCTTTCAACAATTAAAAACACAGAAAAAAGCCAAAAATAGATAAATCACTAAAGAAAAAAGTTGAATCGTCCATTAATCTAAACTACTAATAATTTAATTAGTCCTTGGCAGACAGAAAGAAAAAATTAATTTCTGAGATACTGTAAAGAGAAATTAACAGCATGACAACACATAAAATGATGTGAAAATGAACAATATTTACATTGATCTACAGCGATCAAAATCACACAAAAATTGCCCATCATTTTTCATTTAACAGCAAAAAAAAAAGGGCCAACATAATTACACTATTGCACAATTTTTTTTCTTTCATAAAATTTACAAAATTTAAATAAAATAAACATGAAATTATATCTGTTGACATCATTGTTCCAATGTAAAATGATAGAAAAAAAGGGAAAACAGAAATGTTATATAAAGAGAAGCGCTTTCAAGAAAGCAATTAAACAAACGGAAATCGCCACTCAGATGATATTATACAACGTATCGGACGATCTCTTCAGGTGATATTAGCATCTGAATCCATTGATATAATAAGATGATACCGTAATAAACTTCACTGTAACTAAGAACATTAGGTATGTTGACCAGTGCTATTAATCAATTTTAATAGTAGAAAAGTGATTACCAATTCATTTACAATTTACCGAAGAGAACAGATATCGAAGTCATACTTATTACTATCATTGTTGAAGCAATAATCCATCCTTCCAAGTTAGAAAAGACGTTATTAATTCGACATTGCCAAATTAAATTTAAAATAATTTGAAATTTTTTCATTTTGAAGAAAAAAAATTTTTACTCTCATATGTTCATTGCCAGTGTAGTAATTATGCAAATCCTAATTATTTTAACAAATTATTAATTTCATTTCACATTTCACCATCAATGAAAAATTTAAAAAATCCTAATGATTGATTGCAAATAGCTGTAAGATAAGATGAAAAGATTTGTGGTTAGAAAACTTTTGAATTATATAATAATGTTTTTCGAAATTATTCATATCAGTCCAAAATTCACCATTTTCTAACATAAATGCCAATTTTAAAAATGACTAATATAAAATTGCAAAATAGTTCGACTTAAAGATAATAAAATTTAGTGGTAGGGAAATTTTAAAATTATATAGTGATGGTTGTTAAAGGAATCATAAAAATTCAAAAATTTACATCTTATACTTGCAATATTTTCATTTCAAACTTATTTCTCTTTTCACAGCAGATAATCCTAAATTAGTATGACATTATTAAAAATATCATTAACAATTCATCATTTCCTTAAAATGAACTGATTGTGAGAAAGCATGTACGCCAAATTAATCATAACAAACTAATAGTGGAAAAATGATACAGTGATATGACGTCACCAAACCGATAGTGTGAAGATGAGAAAGAGAAATATAAAAAACCGGAATGTGATATTATGTCATCAGCGCACAAATAATACCTACGTCAAATTTGTCCTAAGAAACTGATAGTGAGAGAAGGAGAAAAATGATTTATGATAAGTAATATAACGTAATCAATAGGAGAAAAATGATTGACAGCTAAATACGTTTAACACGAAATTCGCTTAATTTAAAACATTGAAATAACAAATTAATTAGTGTAAGCTAATCCTAAAATTAAAGTGCTGAAATTAACGTTAGAATTTGAGATTGAGCATCTATCATCGCATCGTAACCTAAAAATTTTGTACGGTAACAAAATGAAATGAAATAAGACGATAACGAAGTGAATGAGAAAATTTTCAAATTACCAAATAAAAAAAAAAAAAACTATTCGGCCGATTTTCCTCGTGTCGACCCCACAACTCCTTGCCAGCTTGCTCGGAAAGAAGTTGTGTTATAACCACTATCTTATGTCACTCGCTGGTTAGGCGAACCGTGACTCGCTTTGTCTCTTCGCTTTCACCTTGCCCTGGGATCCCGTGAAGAGCACTTTGATGAGTATTGGTGTGACATCCTCAACGTGGAATGGGTGACACTGTCTAGTCACACCAAACCTCTCCACCACTGTGTGGCTCCCACCATGGAGACACTGGTGATCCGAACCTGCAATCTTCTGGTTAGAAACCAGATTCCCTCGCATTCGGCTACAAGGTCAAATTATGGCCAGACCTCGTTATGTCTTCAAATCAGTTTCTTATAGGTTGTTGTTGTTAATTTAAAAATCACCAAATAGAACTACTAAAATTCCACAAATCTTACGCAACCTCAGACATTGGCCCAAAATGTTGAACACTTCGTTAAGCGTTTATAGCGTTCAGTGTTCGTTGCATTCGTTTGCACAAATCGACCATATCGCTAATTCATCTCACCATCTGGTACTCTCTCTGAACTACATAGAAACTTTTTGCACTCTAAATATCTCAAACATACTGTTTTAGCATTCGCCATTTATACATGTATCCTGAATTATAATTATGAATGTTTGACGTAATGCTGGGACAATTGCCCGACGTGAATAGGATAATTTCCGTTTTTCTCAGTAGCGTAGATCTTTCCGGATGACGGAAGTGTTATTTGTTGTTCAATGTGGAAATTGAAATTGTTAGAATGGCTAGTTGTACCAATACGTTGCTATAAATCCCATTATTATGGTACGTAATCATAAATTTCTAACGCTTATGGTGTTGCTTAAGTTGCGTAATGGAGTTTCATGTGTAACGTGAATGTGTGCTTAAGTCATTGCTTAATGCTCTTTTATTCTAATTTTATCATTTTCATAATGCAATTGATCCATACAGATAAATATAGTTGATAGAAATGGCGAAGAGTATACGGTCTAAATCAAAGCGACGTGTACGTGCTATTAAACGTGAACGACTTGCACCGCGTGTATTGAAGCGTCTGCAGGCAACTGTTTCCAACAATAGCCTTGACAAAATAAAGATGGAAATTGATGAATCAAGTAACGTTTCCAATTTCTGCTTTTAGGTCTTTCAATGATTTTTTATAAACAGATAGGTAAGAAGATAAAAACTGCTATTGAGTTGATTCTGTTGTAAGTGATAAGAATGCTACGTTTATGCAAATAAAGGGTGAGCTTGGAATAGTTTAATATGGTTTAAGCTAAAAGCAGAAATGTTTGGGAAAGTTTTCACACACGTTAAATGTGACAGTTAGACGTGAAGGTTTAGGGAAAGTTTTACTTGATTTTGATGATAGAGCTGTAATGTGAAAACACTGAGAGTAAAATCTATAGTGTTAGGATCAAGATCATTCTCACATTCTTTTCATATCCGATGTTGAATTGATCTAATTCAAGTGTATAGATATTTTGCAAACTTCTTAACTGAACGGTTGTGAGTTTGGTTGTGCTAATTGTAAGCAAACGTTCCTATGCTTTTTCTTAGCAACATCTGTAACTATTAATAATTTCTCAGTTACTATAACTGTTAGCACATTGCAGACTTAGAAGCTGATGATTCCGGTGTTCAATTAACAAGGGTGAGTTATACTTCCTTACATAAATTTTTTTTTGAATAGTATCAATGAAACATTATTTCATGTCTTTTTTCTTTGCAAGTGGAAGACTTTTGTACTGAGCTTTACGCTTTTTTAAAAACTAAGCGCTTATTGAAAATTTGGCTTATTAGTAATAGATTAAGTAATAGTTGTAGACTATGGGTTGATCGGATGAGGTACATGTATTTTACGAAAATTATGACTGCGATAATGGTAATTGCGGTAAATTATGATTGTGATTATGATAAACACTAATTTCACTTTTTGTTTCATTGGGCTGAAATACGAGCCATTTTTAGCCAAAAGAGATCCTTTTCATTACAAAGAACTCCATCGTATCAGAAAAGTAATGTAAAGTGGAATGCATGTAGCGGATGAGCGTGTGATTTGTATCCGTATAGTCCTTTTGTGTGTATTTTTTCTTTTTTAATTCTTTGTCCTTCTTCAGTAATATGCGGTAAAGAGATATTTTGTCGAATTCCAGATGGAAACTGATAGTGGCAAAATAAATTTGAAGACGATGAAAAAACCAGATGGTTCATATCCGGTATGGTTGAGCCAGCGTAAGATAAAAAAGAAGAAGCATGAACAAAAAACTAAACAGAATGCAAAAAAGAGGAAAGCTCGAAAAAATCGTTAAATTTCTACTTTCTGAGCTTTAAACTTTTTCAATGAAACGTATTAAATTGCTCGTTGCGCTATTTTTCAATACTTTTTCACTTATAAATCATCTCTCAATCATTTTTTAAGGGTTTAATTTTGATGAAATTTTTGCGTGTGATAGGTAAGTTAGTGAATATTACAAACCAAGTAATTTCGAATTTTTACAGATATCCTTAACAGCACCGATGTAAATTCTTGATTTCGAAAATTAGAAATGAAAAAATTATAGGAAAGCACTTGAGTTAATGATGTTGACCTTGATGAGGAATGCACGAGGAGTCAATTTTTTGGTCCAACCTGTTGTTTCTTTATAGTTTTTGTTCCATTATTTAATGTTGTTTGATATACGGAATCATAGTGCTTGAGTTTTTCAAGCAAGTTGTACGATGAAGTAATTTTGCAGTAAATGTTTGGTGTCAAAAGTGTTTGTTCATATAGTTGAATAAGGAATAATCTTTGCTGGATAGATGCGGGATATGTTTTATTGTTATCACTTTTCCGGAGATCATTCAGAAAAAATTGCTGAGGAAACAGACTGTTCGATTCTAAACTGTCATATTAGACCATTGATTATTTTTATGCTCGTGCGAGTTAATGAAATAGTATTCTTTTCTTTGTGTACCTTAAAAAATAAATGGTTAACTAATCTATTGAATAAGTTTTACAAGAGAAATGATTAGCTCAGTTCATACACTCCATTTGAAAGCAGTTCTGAGAATGTCTCTAGCGATTCGTCGTACTCTTTGTGCACTGTCTGAGAGATCGATGATCTATGAGATATCATGATAGGTGATCTAAGCACAGTAGCTAATGCTTCAACATTGCAGCTTGAAAGCGCTGAAACTAATTTGCAAACAGCGAGCATGCTAAGCGATCGCATAAAGCACTTGTGTCGAATGGGATAGAATTCTGATGCATAT
>JABVXS010000741.1:6133-24111 GCA_013365335.1 Madathamugadia hiepei
TAACAACAATAACAACAACAACAACGCGAAAGACGAACAATGACAATTTCACGGCAACGGTAAGAACGACAATAACAACAATAACAACAACAATAACAACAACAATAACAACAACAACGCGAAAGACAAACAATGACAATAACGACAGCAACAGAAGCAATAGCAATGACAGTAACAACAACAGTAACAACGGCAACAACAACAGCTACTAAAACTGCACGATAGAATGAAAGATGGAAATATGCCTAGAAATGACAAATTTCCGATCGATCACGTGCATTGATCGCTTCCTATTCTAATGTGTGCAGACCTGGAAAGGTATTTGTCCTCTAACTCCATCGTTGTTGTTTGTATAAATTTGACGATCAACGATCAATAATTTCATTTAACGACAAGAAATTATTGTCGTCTTTTTTTAATGATAATTAAAATATTTGCATCATTTCATTCATTCCATTTTTTCATTTCATTCATTTTTTTTTATTCATTAAAATTTCATGAAATATTTATTTATTTTTTCTAAATTATTTTATTTCGTTTTTTATAATATAAATAAATTTTCACCATTGATTTTTTCACATTTGTTACATCATCAATTTAATGAAATTCTTTGAATCAATTGAAAATTATCGATAGGAAAAACAAATTTTTTTTTTTTTTTTAGTTAAAATTTTCAAAAAAAATTTTTCAAAATAAAATTGCAATGAAAAAAAGGAAAAAAATAAAATTGATTTCTAATTCAGTTTAATTTTAATTGTTGTTGAAAGGAAAAAAAAAAAAAAAACAACAACAACCAAAATATTGTACTTTTTTTTTTCAATCGTTGAGAATAATCATACCGATCGTTGTTACATTCCCCTTACCGGAGCGCCTTTCTTTAGATGTTTCATACATCCTCAATAATTACCCATCACATTCTTCAATTGTTCCCAAAACTTTATTTCAATTTCGTTTTTTTTTTTTTATTTATTTTTTTATTTAATCGTTCAGAGTAAATGCATTCCATTCATACGATTTTTTCTGGAATTTTATTTCAAACATCGACATTATTCCGTTTAATTTTTCCGGACTTTCACTTTGTCTTTCACGGTCCATTCATCGACATGGTAATTAATTCCGGACTTTCACTTTGTTTTTCACGGTCCGTTCATCGACATGGTAATTACTTCCGGACTTTCACGGTTCATTCATCGACATGGAGATTACTTCCGGAATTTCACTTTGTCTTTCACGGTCCATTCATCGACATGGTGATTACTTCCGGACTTTCACTTTGTTTTTCACGGTCCATTCATCGACATGGTAATTACTTCCGGACTTTCACGGTCCATTCATCGACATGGTGATTACTTCCGGACTTTCACGGTTCATTCATCGACATGGTGATTACTTCCGGAATTTCACTTTGTCTTTCACGGTCCATTCATCGACATGGTGATTATTCATTACTCCGTGTAATTCTCCCGGAATTTAACTTTTTACCTTATCCATATTAATTACTCATCGTCGTCGCCAGTTCTTCACTATTTCTCGCTCGTCCCTTTTTCTTTTCCATTCAACATAACATACACAAAATCTTCGCCTACCCCCCTCTTCATGAGTGGAAGTGTCGTTTACTTTCAATTTTCTCTTCTAATTTTATTTCTTACAGAAAAATCAATAACACTTCATTAAGAATATTTAAAGGCTTTCAAAATCAAAACAATTTCGTTTATAACATAAATTTTTTTCTTGCATTTCTTAAAAATTTGCCCACAACGAATCAATTCTTCATTTAATTTTTTAACAAATATAACATTTCAATGACTACTAATTTTCTTTTAAATAATTTAAAAAAAGATAAGAGGAAAAAAAGGAAAAGGGAAAAAACACTAACTCAAAAACAAATCACTATAAAAAAAAGCCAGTTTGAAGAAATATGAATTAATCCATAAAGGCTTTCTCTATTATACAATATTAATTGATAATCAATCCATCACAATAACTGATCCATTTCAGCTCCATTGATCAGTTTCACTGCTATCTACAACACGTATCACTGTATTACTCTGTCAACGAAAACCTTTCAACAATTTCCACAATAGCCTGTTTGAAAAATATGAAATAGGTTTCTAATAAAGCAAAAGAAAAGATACAGCATAAGATGAGAAGGAACTATCACAAAAAAGTGTTTAATAAAAAAAAAGGATAGAATATTTTAAACATATATTTTCTGGCAGGTAAGTCTAGATTTTTTTACTAGTTTCTGTAGAGTGGAATTCATTATTTCCATAAATATTTACCAAAAAAAATCAAAATTAACTTCCTCAAGTCCATTTTTAGGACCCATGAAAGTTTGAAATGTTACCAAAACTTATTCAGAACCTATCGTGAGCCATTCAAAATCAATTACAAATGACATCAATAAAATAATAATAAAAATTTTTCGTTAAACGAACAGAAAAGTAAAGACGATAAGAGAAAAGAAAGGCAACAGGACCCAAAATATTATATCCCACAAACGTATAAATAATAAAAAAAAGAGAAACCGCATTCTAATTAAATGAAAACCAATCGCTTCTTTTATATGCTTTCACGAATTTCATACAGAATTCTCCGAAAAGAGGGTCCAGCATCAGGTTTTAAGGGACTCCGAGAATTCTAAACCAGGCAGAAGTGAGGTTATCAAAATATATTATACATTCTTAATCGTGACAATTGTACACTGGGCTCATTGATTAATAGCTAACGAGGGCCAAAAATTTGGTTCAAATTCTCCCGGTTCACTCCTATTATAAACTCGTTCAGCACTCCAATGCAGGATAGATAGGATCTTCACGTTTTGATGGCGGGATCAGATGCTGCGGTAGTTCATTTGGCAATTCGTGCCCTGAAAACACACAATATTAAAGAAAAAAAACAAAAACAAAAAAAAAAAAACTCCGCCAATCACTGAAATTACTATTTGCTTTTTTCCCCATCGATTCCTTAACTTTCATTTATTAATTACTGTTTAATGCCATCACCGCAAACTTGCAACAATCATTAAACTGTTCGTACATTGTTAGTGTGCATTCCACTGACAATTACAATAAGAAATGTGAATTTGAGCAGCAGCGTCTTAAAAATGCAGACCTTCAAGTTTCAAATTTATTAAATAATTGGCAAGGGCGAATTCATCACTGTCAAGCATTCCATCTTTGTCAACATCTGATAGTTTCCATATTTTGCCCAAAACAGCATTTGGCAACTTCGACTTGACCATATGTTCCTTTGCTGCTCGGCCTAAATATAACATCTCAATTAAATAACCAATTCGTCCAATTTGAATAAATCCTACTTTGTAAGAGAATGCATACAACGTTCGAAATATGAAAAAAATATGTTCTCCCATGCATCAACTAAAGGCATTCTACTTTTTTTGTATGCTAATGCTGAATTACGGAAAAAATGAGAAATGCAAAAATCTGGAAATCACCTGTTATTTTGCCATCCACCGGGTCCAAATTATCAAACAATTCATCCGCTTTGTATCTTTCCCGAGCTACAACCCAACCGGTTTCATTAGAACCCTTGTCAAACCCTTCTCCTTTACCAAAACCAAATGGTGTTTCTAATTCAGCAGCCTGGTCAAAAGCGCCACCATGAACCTAAATAAAGAACAAAGCTATTGCACAAAAGATAATAGTAAACATTTACAAAACAAACAATTTGCGCACCAACAACATGCACCATGTATTGTTATAAAAAAATAAAGCAAAACAATGATCAACCTCTGTTTGATAAGATTGAGGCAGACCATTTGTAATTGGCATATTTTCTTCTTTCGGAATTTGAGCCATTAATCGAGCTAGAAATAAATTTTCTACAAACCAAAAACATATACCAAAAATCCATTTTATTGACCCTCCAATTCATTGCTACATATAACAGAAAATTAAAAAGCTTTTCTGGATATAACTAGCAGCATTCGACACATTATTTTTTTTCCATTTTGTTAAATGCAACAAATTGCATACCAATATCTGAAGCAAGCATTCCATCAACTACATCTAACATTTTTGGTTTGATTGGGTTGAATTTGGTAAAATCATAATCCGGCAAGTGTTCACGCATCTTGTTAATATCTGGAAAATCGCCCGCGGAAATATTATGTTCACGCTGAAACGAAGAAATTTACCATGTCACTTCGTACTTTATAAAGATACATGATTTTACAATACCTGATTAGTGAAACAACTGAGCCAACAAAGGGAAAAAAAAGCTATAAAAAAGCAACGAATTAGAACTACATGATTTTAAAAAGAATGCAATAAAAAATGTGTCACATACCTGTAGTTGTTCGAATATTTTATCGAGATTTTGAATAAGCTCCTTCTTTTTTTTCTCTTTACCAATCATTGAAGGCATTTGCTTACGTAATTCCGCTATGATAAATGCATGCACCTAAAACGATTTATCTGGAAAATATAAAAACAGTACCGATATTCTCGAAAACATTCAAAATTAGAAATCGACCATGATATAAACGATAATAACAGATTTGACATGAAAGAAAAACCACTTCAAAAAATAAAGGAAATGAAAAAAAAAAAACCTTAGCAAGTCTAGCTCGTTTAATAAGATCATTGAGCTTTCTTAATGCTGCATTTCTGGGCAAGGCTTGCAAATCCGAAAATAAATCATGCTGCTCATCTTGGAAAAGCCTTCGATTTATGTCATAATGCAAAGGACGATCCCAGAACGTTCCAATATATACTCGTGATACTTCTGGAGTTTTAAATACCTGAAAATGTGTGCAATGTTCACTGAGTCTGGTTTCATGAAATTGTCCGGGTTTTACAAGAACCAAAGTTTATAAAAAAGATGATCAAATCTTACGGACATCACCAGTCAGATAGAGAAAAACCCAACCTTTCCCAAGGACCACATTAATGCTCCATAAACACGCATTAATTGCTGATGATCAACCATATCAGACTTGTTCAAAACAATTCTAATCTTGTCTTCATTTCCTGAAGTAAGCTGTAAGTTGGAAATACATCACGTTTTCTACTCTGTCATCCTATAATCATCACTTATGAGAGACCCAATATAAGGATTGATGATGACAAAGTGCAAAAATCGAGTACCTGAAAGTGCTTCAATGCAACGTTTGAATTCATCTGAAATGTCTAACTTGTGAGCATCGAATAACAAAATAATCCGATCCACGCGCTCGGCGAACCATTCCAAAACGCCCGTAAAATCATATCCACGATCAATCCTGCAAAAAAATTTTTCAGTTATCCATCCATTTGCAATTAAGTTATATCGAACCAAACGTATCCGTCATAAATACACGTATACACAAAAATTTGACGTTTTATTTAATTAGAACACTAGAGAGACAAAAAATCCAAGTCTGTCGGTTATGCAGTTTTATCATCAATGTCACCAATACGTCATTGGAAAAGTGTCCAAACAAAATGATACTTTGCTTAAAACGTCCTTGGATAAGGAAAGTACGAAAACTGCACTACTTCAAACTTTCACCGAAAATTTTCGTTAAATATAAATAAAATATTTCATCCCCATAAAATGAGAAATTATGCTTTCATGACACGAAATATTTTTTTGTTCGAAACAAAATTTAGCAATTCAATCCTCAGAAGCTAAATCGACGTAACCAGAACTGTGAGTTTTTTCTCAAAAAATTAATGCCTCACCAAATCAGCTGAATCAGTGTTACGAATAGGTTGGTATTTATCTCGTGCTTTTTGCAACAGCAACCAATATTCTTACAATTTCAAAAAGCAAACATGTTCACTCAAAATTTTTAGCTACAGCAGCTAATCTCGCATATGAAAGTAAAAGATATTTTCGAGTCACATTAATAAAAATATTACTAAAACATACCTCTGCTTTTCACCGCTCAATATACCAGGTGTATCCACAATAGTAACACTTTTCAGTACTTCATTATTCAGGGTTGAACACTGGAATCGATTAAGGAATGCATTCCCGAATCTGCAACAATAAATTGTGTGACATCCAATGCGACATCAGAAATTGCCAACTGACAAACACTTGAAATATATGAACGAATCTGGATTATCAAATAAGCAATGAGTGAAATATTCCGCAACGAGAAAATTAAGAGCATTAGAAACTAAACCCAGATTTTTGTAAACGAGAAGCAAACATACCTGCTCAATGCCCTGAACTGTTTCTTAGAATCGACAACAAGCGCATTACCAGGAATTGACCCAACATCTTCACCCCACATAACAGCAATAAATCGATCTGTTGTTGGTTCAGGTCCTATCCTGATTCCTGGGAAATCTTCCTCAAGCAAGTAACGGATGAATGTCGTTTTTCCTGTTGAATATTGTCCTACTAGAAGAATCATTGGTTTGGCATCAAAGTCGGGATCATCTGAAGTAAAGTAAAAAAATACAGAAACAATGTAATTCCAGTATTTGAAAATAGTTTTGTCAAACACTTTTCATTGACATAAGATTCAGAAAATGATATGAAATAAATTTCATGAAGTCAACAGAATATATATATACATTAGTTACATATATAATTTTGACAATCTTCATCGCCTAAGACTTCACTTTACTTATACAACTGTGAAATGATAAACAGTTAACAATAAGACAAACACACTTACCAAGAGCTGGAGAATGAAAATCATGGAATCTATAATATTCTTCCAGTGGTAGCAACTTTTGTTTGTAAATCTTTCGTAATCCATCGCTGACAGTTTCAAGGACCTGCTTAAGATGTTTGTTAAATTTAGGTCGCATAGTACCATCAGTGGTAATAGCAGTATTATTAGGAGTCATATTAAAAAGTGGCATACGATGGCACAAACTGTATAATGCAGCAATATCTCGTTCACTCATTCAGAGAACGTGAATAATTTCACCGATACTCGAAGAGGAGCGAAAAGAGTGGGTTGAGTTTGATTATCCAAAAATGGTTGCACAGTGTTCTCGACCTGTTCCTTCGTGCTCTTTCGTACCCTCCTCCTCCTCATTCTTTCCTAACGTTTAAAAACAGTGCAGGTGGACGATGAGCAATTCGTTTCTCTTTTTTTCCCCGTCTCACAAAATCAGAATGTTGCAGCTGTGCATTAATTAGCGAAAACTACTAACAAGACATACATCTGTAATGAGTTTTTCACTTCCTAATTTCTGCAATTTTTTTTAACTTTCATCTTATCATTCTATCATGCAAAAATCCCTTGTAAAATTATAAAAATTAATGAATATGATATATATGTTAAGTGAAACATCATATTTTGTTAAACTGTGCTATTGTTCCATTTGGAAATATTCGGTCTACATGAACAGCAAAACGAATTCCATAAAAAACCAATAAAACTGATGATATATCAAGTGAAAAATACAGAATGCAATGGTACAGTGAACCTATTAATCAAGTAAGATGAAAAATTAGACCACGATAAACAGCAAACAAAATCAAGAATAAAACGCCACCATTAATACAAAATACAAGTTAAAATTTCTGAACAGTAAATATCTTACAACATACATAATGTTACCAGTACGGGAAGAAAAAGCTCCATTTTTTCATAATGTTAATTAATTGATTAACATGAATAACATCTACATATAAGTCTACTTTAGATATTACTTTTACTCTCCAAAAAACTAATAAATATCGATTAAAAACATAATAGTAAATTTCACTTACAAATAAATTCAAAAAAATTCACTTTAGGAATTGAAGATATAAAATATTGCTGCAGCAATATTATTATCAATACATATTATATGTTGATCATGACCACCACAACAATCAAATAATGATTCTCAAATCTTCTCAAATTCTCAAAAATTTCGGAATTATTTGAATTACTCTAATCGCAAATGCAAAAAATGTTAATTTTATTTTTCATTTGTATATTCCTTTCATTTCAATAAAAGAATTCTAAAAAATTATAATAAATTTAACGAAAAAATATTTTAATATTCAAAGCTAACTTCTTGTTGTTTCTTTTTCGACGAATCACCACCAATCCATGTAAACATCTTCAGTGGTCGAATATTCCTCGCTAGTACACTACCTAAACGGTAAATTTTTTTTAGCCATTCTTTCCTACTAATTGATCATTTGGTACAACGAATAAATAATGTGAAAACAAGCACTATATGGTTAAAGATTTCAGCGAAGATAACGAGTGAATATATCAATCATGGAATAAAATACTGGACGGAATGGTTCGCACTGGTAATGTTCATTACTGATATCTATCAATCATTTCGTCCCTTACAACAGGAATGTTCGATAATCTCAGTAACATAAATATTAAAAGAGAAATGTTCCCAAATATTTCACAAAAACTATGAAAATCCAATCGGAAACTATTTCAAACAAGTTACCATTAAAAGTCACAACCATTAAAGTCACATTTCTTATTAATACCATATCACTTACCACAGCTCTTACCATGTGATTTCACATGTCTCGTACACGCAAAAACCACGTATATCAGCCTAGAATGCAATTAATTAACAAAGAATCTGCACAGCTAATTAGCAATATCAGAAGGAGAAAGACTGAGAGAAATAACGTTAGTAATCGATGAAAATATTCCACAGAATTTCCATGACATTAGTCCAGCGATAAATGAATAGACAAAAAGTTAGCTCATAATTTGTGATCTGACTTTAACCTAAATAGCACAATTTTCTGAAAAGAGGAAATTCTGCAACGCCAATCGGTACTGATGAATGAATAATGTTGCAAGCATTCACTAAACAAAATGATGATTCATCTTGGCAAGAACCATTTCTCAAGGTAAAAGAAGTTTTGGGCAAATTTTCGTAATAACAGACTGGATGATACCGTTGTATTGATTTAAACGATGAAATGGAAAATTCCATATCCAAAACAAGGAACAATTAATTAATCATGGAAACTTGATAAACATAAAAATGAGCGATTAAAATGTTATTACGATATTCAGAAATATTCAAAAAATGATGAAATTCAAAACAGAGGAAACAAGTAGAGAACGAAAGCGAGTGGTGAAATATCATTGTAAACGAACACTCAAGGAGATAATTATCATCAACCTATCAGCATATCATCTTCAGCTCTTCTCCTCCTAAATTTCGACCAGATCAACTTACATATTTAACCAAATTATCGGTGAGTCATAAGTAACATTGTTAACTACACTCACAAAAAAAGCAAAAACTGAGCAGCATTAAAAAAAATTAGTAAAACGCAACGCAAAAAGATTTGTTAAGATTAACTGGAACGTAAAAATTTTCCAAAACAAATTAAAATTTCCATTCACATAATTAATTCATCACAAATGAATAAAAATGATCGAACAAATCGAAAGCAAAAAAAAAAAAACCAGAAATGTTCGATCTGATCTCAATTCGTAAACAATTGAAATGAAAAATTTCTTAATGACCATAAAATTCACAACAAATTTTTTCTCTAAAATCATCAAAAAAAAGCATTACCAAGAAAAACCCCAACAACCACCACCCCAATAAGGTAAACTTCATGCAATGAACAATGAAACCAAAACCATATATCGTCGTTGCACAGTCTCACAAAATTATGTTTTTGAAAAAAAAAAAGTCGAAGAACTTCCGGATGTATAAAGAGAAGTCAATGATAAATTAAATTATTTGAAATAGAAATTGATCAGATATTAGAAGGTTGAAAAAAATTTTTTTGACGATCATTAATCATGCACGCTTTTACGACAAAATATTGCTTCTACTATTGATTTCATTCATTTGCTCACTATTTCAGCTCATCGCTAACTGTCGGCTTCACATTTCCCTGCTAAGCATTATATGTGACAAGCAGGTAGTTGTGAGCTATGCCGGGCGATAGCATATGCTTCCGGAAGAGTCTCATATGCCAGACAAGTCTCAGCTATGGTTAGACAAATGTATTCACAGGTAGGATGAGGACATTAGCTTTTGAGTAACCATCCTAGGAGGAGAAGGACAACTCCCATTCCAAATCTATGTGGATCAAGCTTGTTTAGTCCTCCTACACGGTCATTAATTTAAGCAAATGTCGATAAAACCTATGGACTTTAGGATTTCATTGTCGTCATATTTCAAGCTTGCTAGGCCATACCAGATGAAACATAAGCGTAAAGTGTTGGGAAAATTGCGCCATCTCCAACAGATCATCGTTGATGAATTCAATTCTCGACAATCACTACTACTACATGAACAAAAGATTTACAACGAAAAATTTATTTTTCAATTCTTCAAAGCAAAAAAAATAATTAATAAAAAAAAATTAATTAAAGAATAATCGAATGAATGAATTATTTCAACGCTTATACTGTTCATTATCGGAAAATATTAATGCACAAAATACAGGTTACGTTAACGTTACTAAATATAATCGTAAAATTAGAAGCCAAAAATGAAATAATCAATTTCAAAAAATTTTTTTTTTTTAAAATTCATCGATAAATTTTTGAATTCATGACATTAACAAATTGATTAGTTATAGCTACAAATGTTTACATTCATTCAAAAATGTCAATTTACGTAAATACTCATCTGTAATTGTATATTGTAAACAGTATGGAATTATTAAAATGTAATGTACTCAAAATATCAATAATGAATATAATAATTGAATAAATCGATTAATTTTTTATTCAATTTTAATTTAATTCTTTTTTTACAATTTTTTTTTTTTTTTGTTTATATTTGTGAGAAATTTTGAAATATTTGAAAATATGGAAAACAATGGATGAAAAATAATTTAATGCTGAAATGGGAATTTTAATAAAATCACATCTAATAAGATGTGATTTTAGGGAAAGACCGAATTAACCTAATAATTTTCAAATTTCAAAATTTTGTTAATTTCCTTCTTTCTTTTATTTTCCCAAAAATTCATTCACATCCCATTTCATCCATTGCTAAAATTTGTTTGAAGAAAAAAAAAAAAAAAAAAATGCAAAAATTATTATTATTTTTTTTTAAAAATTAAATAGACTTATTTAACATGTAATAATGGCAAATATTTTGATTAAATATTCTTCAATGGTGAAGAGAGAGAGAGAAAGAAAGAAAAAAAGTTGAGAATTGAAATAGTTTAAGTGAATAAAAGTGTCACGAATATCTATTGTCAACATTTATTTCCCATTGAAATCCTTTTCTTGTTTAAATAAAATACATCACGAATTAAGACGTCAAAATATCCATTCATACGTCATCATTTTCTCCCCTCGTACAATTCACGTGTAATTAAGTGAATTTGAACAGAGTAATTATGTGATTAAGGAACTTGAAGAGTGTGCTTAAATAATGAAGCACCATGTATAATTTTTTTTTTTACAGAATTTTGAAGTAGTTTTTAGATAAAGTTAGGAAATATTTGGGAACAATTTCGAGAAATTAAATTTTAGTGGAGAAAATGAAAATATTACAGAGAATTTATAGACCAATTGAAGGCTATTGTGAGCATAATGATTGTAGTAAATATTATTGATTATGAATGATGATGAATAATGAAAATTTCGAAATTCGTATTAATGACAATAACGATGATTGCAATTGCGATAACAATGATGGGCAATGATTACAGTAATGTTATCAGTGACAGCAACAACAACAACAACAACAACAACACAGGAAATTATTGTATAGGTAAAAAAGGGTGATAACAATGAACAATAACAGATGACAATAACAAAAACAATAGGTGTATGTATGAGGAACAATAACAACAAAAATATTGGTAGCATTAACAAATATTACAATAAATTTAAGAGCAACATTACAAGATTAATATCAATACAATAACAACAATAACGATAATAACACTATGATGGTTTGATTACAAAAATTTGAGATAATTGAATGTTTCGGTCCAGAGTAACAGCTACTGTGGCTTGAAGTTAAATGATTGTTATTATTATTATTGTTATTACTACTACTATCTCACAATATTAAAAAAAATTATTGTTGTTACAATGATAACAGTAATAGCAATAATGATAATGATATTAACATTGATACAATTAAAACAACAATAATAGTAATTCTTTTTTCTTTTTAGCATTTCTCCGCTAGGTTGCAGGGTCCACGCTACCGTGGAGCATTGTCTTCGTGCGTTCGGCTCAATAGATGCAATAGTTGTTGTTGTATTCCATTTCCCTTGTTATTAGCCGTTGGACTTGAGGGCGATCACTTCATCTCCTTATCTTAAATGATTTCTGTTGTACTTTTCGCCCATTTCGTCCTGGTGGCAGCTATTTTTATTGCGTAGAATTCTTCTTTCATGCAGCCATTGCCGGTGATTGTTGAGCGAAGCTATTTGAAACTGTTGCATCTCATTCTTCATGCAACTATTTCTGCCCGATCGACCCGTCGCTAAGGTCTGTCGTCGGTGATAACATATCTGGGGATTGAACCCTTGTATATTTGTATCGTATTAATCTCTCCACATGCGAATCATGCCACTGCACTATGAATCCGCTTAATAACAATAATATTACTATTATTGTTATTTAATAATTTGTTATCATTACTATTAATATCTAATAGTAATGGTAACAAAAATGGTAAGAAAATAAAAAGTAAAGAAGAAAAACAAAAAAAAAAAAAAGAAAAAAATGGGAAAGGGAAAAAGTAATTAACAAATGAAACTACAAATATTTGTTAGTATTAAAAAAAGAATTCTATTAAAAGAAGAAAAAAGAAAAAAACTAATTTGCACAATAAATTGAAAGTATTCGTTATTTAGAGACAGAAAAAGGAAGAAGGCAAAGTGAAAGTGAAAAAGAGAGAAAGAAAGGGAGGAAGTGATAGAGAACGAAGGAGAAGGAAAATATTTGGACAAAATTGAAATCACTCGATTCGGTAGCACAATAAAATCGACGTGTTCATTATCTAGAGACAAACAAAAAAAGTTAAACAGCAAGAAAGAGGGAGAGAATGAAAAAGGATAGAGAGAACGAGGAGAGAAATATTTGAGCAAAAATGAAATCGCTCAAAATAGGTCATTTTTATTTTTTTATTTATTTATTTTTTAAAATTTTGATGTTTTCAATAATCAAATAATGATTGGAAATTTTTTAATTAACATTTTTAAAATGTTTTGAATTTAGAATTTTAATTTTGTTGAAATCTTTCTAGTTACATGTATATAATTTGTGAAGTGTACGTTTCATAAAATTGGTCATTTTACTTACTGGTCATTATTGGTCATCATGAATTAATAGTATAGGTTAATCGATTTATGAATTATCCTATTGTTCAATGCGTGATCATTAGAGTGCAACCAGTTCAAACTCACTTTTTAAATGAACCTGTTAATTTAAGCTGCTGAGCAGTAAAATTAGTGCAAATTAACTTGTTTGGTCTGGTGTGGTTGTCACGTGATACGTGAATGTTGCATAACATTTTATTTTGTTCGTTGACATTTCATCATCTCATTGATAATATATTTGACGTGCGTAGTTTTCGCTTTTTTTTTCCATCAAGCGTAATTTTCCCGTTATTCAGGAATTCTATGTTGTCCTTTATGATCGATAAAATATTTCCGGATTTCCTCTTCCGGTTAGAAGAAAACAACGCCAATGAATTTATTTCAATTTTTTTCTTTCGTAAGATTTCATCGATTGCTCTATATTTCAAAATTTATTGAATTTTCAAATAAACTTGAATTAACTTTATTGTCGCTATGTGCCGTAATTACCTTTCTTAACTAATGAAAGAGCTAAAAATTTCGTTACCTGGAAAAAGATTTGAAAAGAAATAATTTTTTCAAAAATAAATTTAAAATTAATTAAATTTACAAAAAATAAGCTTATTTTTTTCACATATTTAAAGTTTATAAATTTTTTTTGTTCGACAATCCACTCAGAAAAAAAAAACGCCACCTAAAAATTACTTTTTTAAAAAATTGAAAAATTACATATCCAGACAAAATACCTTCTCCCTCCCATCCATAATAAAATTATCCTGAAAATGATGATTAAAAAGTCTTGCTCAGATACAAAGTTCACATCCAAAAGAAGTGGAGAAAAAACATTTCTCAAAAAATTTTAATTAACAAGTGTCGCCAAAATGGCGAAATTAAAATCGCAAAGATCAAGATGGCGCCACAATGTCGAAATAGATGATGAGCTCTTTTGATGGTTACAAGGCTCCATAATGTCAAATCTATGATATAAATATACCTGCCAACTGGTCAAAATTGAAGTGTGATTGGACCACGTCGATGGAATGAATTCTATATATACCGTGGTAATTATCGTGAATTAGTAGTGTTTAGCGAACTGTTTTTAATAAATGTTTTACCAGTTCACTTCTGGAATCGACTATCGCGAATTTTTTTTTTCTTTCCCGTGACAAATATATTCGGAGGATTCTCCTTATTGATTGATTGAAAAGGGACTTGTCACCTTATCGTGTTCCAGAAGTGCTGTCTTCTGGATGAATGTATTGTGGGAATATAGAAGCTTTTATTGATAAAGTATCAATACAGAATATCAGTAGAAATTTTTTTTAATGCCGGAAACAGATGGGGGCGAACAATAGGTATATGAGGCTCAATAGCTCAAATCTAAATGATAAGGGAGAAATTTCTTGTTCTGTGAGAATTGGAAAAAATTTTGTTTGCATTTTAAGCAAAAATAAGAAAGAAAAAAAAAGCATTTTACAGCTTTTTTGCAATTTTTTTCCATGGATTTCCTAAATTTGAAAAATTTTAGAACATTTCATATAAAATTATTTGCTAAAAGTAAATTAAAAAAAAAAAAATTCACAAGTCAATGAAAAAGAAATTACGAAATATTTGGATGATGTAAGTAAGTGTAAGAAATGTGTTTGAATTTTTGCAAGCATTCAGTAAAATTTTAAATGATTGAAACGAATGATTTTAATCCTACCACAATGTGGAAATTTAACAATTTTTAAATAACAATTGTGAATTGAAATGTTATTTTCGATGATGAGATTTAATGACGCAATAATTTTGCTTAAATAATTTTTCATTGGTAAATAAGAAATTAATCACTTCACTAAGTGTTGAATTTCCATGGAAAATGAATTTAAGAAAATTTTAAGTCTATAAATTATTGCAATATTGAATAATTTAATTAAAATTGATTTTTATTAAAATTTTGAAGATTTTTCGAATTTAAATGGTTTGTCGTCGTTTGTTCTAGTTCACACTGATGAATTAAAATTGTAAATAGTGATTTATAGTAAAAGAAATGGGTGTGGAAGGAGGATGTGATCAGGCTGTTACTGTGCTTTGTTACAGCTTTGTCTTTATAAGATGTAACCAGTGCTTTGTGTGAGATTAGATAAAGCGTTACTCACACACTAGTACTACTTATCCCATCAACAGTAGATAAACATTTTAAAGGATTAGATCAAAGATCAAATCACTTACACATGAAACTGTTTAATTAATTGGTAAACAAATATCCTGAAGATATAATTTTTTGGTTTTCGTACAAATTTTATTTTTTACGACATCGACAACTATCTCTATCGCTCCTATGACGACAATCCCTTCAAAACTATTTTGGATTTATTACCACTTCACTCTATTTGTATATTCTACGCGTTCGTTGTTTAATTTATTATTCAAATAAACGTTTATAACTCAAGTTCGAGCTTTCCCGCAACAAACAACGATACCCGCGATAACCATTTCGCCGAGAATCCACAACAATTTGGTGCCACGCACCGGGAGAGAAACCGATAACCGTCAACAATGTCCAACAACATCATTTTAAGCGCTAATCCGAAAGGGAGACTCATCAAGGCGCTTAGCACGATTAAACAACTAAAGATCAACGAATCGGATTCCCAATTATCGGAAAAGGAACATTATAAGCAAGGAAGGAATTTCAAAATGAAATCACTACAAGTGGAGAAAGACATTGCGACATTGTAGCTTGAATTTCTACAGAAATTACCACCCAATCAATGTGAGGAGGAAAATCAACGATATATACTGAAATGACTGAAGACGAAGCAGGAATTTTGAGCCTCATAGAAGAATGGTTCTGAATGCAGTGAGCAGGTCAGATTATTTCCATTCATCTTCTTATCTTAAGTGATTTCTGTTGTACTTTTCGCCCATTTCCTCCAGGTGGCAGCTATTTTTATTGCGTAGAATTCTTCTTTCATGCGGCCATTGTCGGAGATTGTTGAGCAAAGGTATTTGAAACTGTTACATCTCATTCTTCATGCAACTATTTCTGCCCGACCCACCCGTAGCAAAGGTCTGTCGTCGGTTATAACATATCTGGGGATTGAACCGTTGTATACGTGTATCGTATAAATTTCTCGACATGAAGAATAATCCATTACACTATGAATCCGCTACGCAAGCGATTAATTCACTGACCATATTTAGCATAAGACTGATAAGGTACTTATTTGTTCTCAACTGTTAAACCTTTCATCCACTCTTTCATTGCAGTAGTAACCGTGCTAACAATTCTCACAATCCTTTGTAATGCTTCACTGTCCTTACAGCCACTGACTGTATGTTAGCTGCACGTTAACAGTCATTCCAATGATAGCTTCCACACAACCATCCTTTTTCAATTACACATGATCTTTGGTCGATCCACCACAACATTGCAACTACCTTTGTCTCCATTACTAACAGTAATCATCCCTTCGGAGACTTTCCTTCTTTTCTTTTATTGCGCTCTTTTATGTTTAACAGTATTAGTTCCAAGTGTTCATACTGTAGTCGCGTTACTTTCTTTTGCTCTGTTTCTTAACTTAATTGTTGCTTGCTTGTTGTTTTAATAAAGGTTTAATCAACCAAGTTTGAGGTTTCTCACGCACGCATCAATTGGTGAGCTAACAATAATCTGAACGTCGACGTCTCGATTTCACACACATATCACAACACTATAATGCCGAAAGTCATGAAAACAAAAATAATTTTTCACAACATTCTACACTTATTTTACAAATTTCACGTAGCAGTCATTTAGAAAAATCAGATTTTTCAATGTTGCAAAAAACAAAAACACTTAAGACACGGTCATGACCAACGACTTGAACCACATGACAGTAAAAAAAAAAAAAAGGAAAACTTGTTGAAAATAATTTGACGATCAAAATAGATGAAATAAGAAAGCAAAAAGAAAAAAATTTTTTTTTGAGATTAATTGAAAAATTTTCTGAAATGCAACAAAATACCATAGCAGCAATTATCAAAAAAGAGCGTCACAAAATTTTAGAAAAGTTCACCTGCCATTTGACATAAATTTTCACTTGCCTTCATTCATTTTCATTTTTTTTTTCCATTCTATTTCTCTTCGTTTTTTATAATATTTTCGTTCCTCCTTACGTACATTGAAACTACGTTTTTTTTTATTGATTTTTTTCTGTCTGAAAGAAACTGCCGTTTAAACGGCAGAATATAATTCATTCGAACTTTTATTTTTATTTTTTTTTAAATGTAAGCATTGAAAGAAAAAATTAAAATTTGAAAAAATTAATTGAAAAAAAAAGTATGAAAAATCGAAAAAAATATAAAAATTTTATAAGCAAAAAAATCAATGAAAGTGATTGATTATACATAAATAATTACAATAAAAAAAAATATTGGTTTAGCTGAAAAATTGTTCATACCACCTGTTTCACCTAAGTAACAGGTAAAAATAATTCATTGCAAACTGGTCGTAGTTTTTTTTTTTTAACTCTTTCTTACCTTTTCTAACACCAAGGTCAACAGTACGATAATTTGATCAGAGCAAAATGAACATTTCAAATAGAAACAAATCAGTTTTTCTTTCAAAAAGTATTTCATTTCAATTTGAATTAATAAATTTAAAGAAGAAAAATTTGACAAATGAAATTCTTAAAGGAAAAAATGAACATTTCAAATAGAAACAAATGAGTTTTTCTTTCAAGAAAATTTTTGTCAAATTCCTTCATTTAAATATATTTAAATACAAAAAAAAAAACTACGACCAGTTTGCAATGAATTATTTTTAC